>JAODAL010009061.1:0-113320 GCA_025379985.1 Phyllomedusa bahiana
TTGTGTTTTCCCCGTATTCCTCATTTGTTGGGTTTTACTTCTGATTTCCTAACTCCGGCTTGCCCCTCAACTAATTTTCCCACCCCTACGATTTTGTACGGGTGACCTCCTGTGTTTTTCCCTTTGGCTTGTTTCCCGTTTTTCCCTTTTTTCGATTCGTGGCTTTGGGGTACCCGTACCTTTTATCGCCCAGACTGTTGACTCGCGTTCCTGATGGCCTGCACGTAGGTGGGGACTGTGTCCAGTTGGGGTTCCCTTCTGGGGGTAGCACGCAAGTAGGCGGGACAGTGGGTGGGGGGGCAGTCGGGGCCCCACGCAACCCCCTCTGATGACATTTTCTCAGCTGTACATTACTGCTCCCCGATACCATGAACCCCATGACTGCACTGGGGGAGCAGATGCAGGGACTTACTGTTGGTCAAGATCTGGCGCTGAGGGTCCAGCACAGGAGACCTCCCGGGGAAACCCCCCCCCCGGGTGTGAACCCTCCGGCATCACACCCCCCTTGTGGAACCCCCCCATTCTGTTACCCTTGGGTTTTCGGGTTGAAAGAAGGGCTTTCTGACTTCATGGGGGTTTTCGTTGTATTTTCGAGTCCCCCCAGTCCCGGGTAATGGGAAAAAAGGGAGTGGGAATTGTCATGCCCTTCTCCAAGGGTCCCCCGGGAGTGGGCATTCTTACTACCCCCCCTGACTCCCCGGAAATTGTTTTTTTTGAAGATTTTTTTTCCCCTTGGGACTTTCCCCCTTTCGACGACCCCGAAGGGAGGGTGGCCGAGACCGCTCACCACCTTAAGGCGGGGTCACGTCCCAGTTCCGGGTAGGATTGGCTGAACATTTAAGGCCTGTTGGGACTTATCCTACCCTGGGACCTGGATGACTCCATCGTCGGGCAGTTCGCTAGACAGAGGGGTTTTGGGAAAGACGTCGGGAACAGCCCTTTCTTCGCGCCCCCTTACTCCTCTGTCCGTTCTCCACCATCCCCAGAATCGGCAAGTGGGGCGTACCCCCGGGGGCCTACCACTAGGGCCCTTTGGCGGGTCTGTCATGACCGCAGGACCTCACGCGCACCTGGGGACTGTGTTTTACTGTGGGGGAGAAGGTCATCGCATCCGTGATGTCCCAAAAAAAAAAAAGGGCCCGGCTGGGAAAACTCCAGCGCCTAGGGACTCGCCGGAAGGCACCTAGGGAACAGGTTTCCCTATTGCACGGACAGCCGCGGTCCCCTGCCAGACCGTCACGTGTCGTGCTTTCTGTACTTGCCTTGCCTGTCTGTTGTTGCTTCTTGGGGTCCGGGTCTGTGCATGCCCTCTAGGGCGTGCGTGCGGCAGCTTCCTGCCTTTTTATTATTTTTCCCTGTTCTGTGCACCTTCCTCTTCCCCTCTGACCTCGGGCTATAAGAGAAGTTCCTGCCTTTACTCTGAGTCAGTCCATGCTGAGTCCAAATCTTTGACTCCTGCTAGCATCTCAGGTCTGTTTGTTTGGGGATTTTTAACCCCTGAGTTGCTGGTCCAGTTCCTGGCTTCCCACCTGAGCTTCTGACCATCCGTCCGTTCGTTGTCTGCTTGTCTCTGCCCCTGTCCGTATCCTGTCGTGTCGTCCTTGTCCAGTACCTCCATTTTCCTGATTTTGGGCACCTGTTCTGTATCCTGCTGGATTCCTGCTATGTGTACGTTTGTTCCTCCTGTATCCTGCTGCACATGTTTCCTGTTGTTCCTGTATTCCTGTCCTGCACCTCGGCTGTCACCGCAGCTAGCCACGTCAGGGGTAGCGACCTGGGGGTCCCTGCAGCAAAGTCCATCCCACTTTGCGGCGGGCTCTGGTGAAGACCATGGGCCATTCAGACTCCGCTCCCTGGCGTGTTCCTCCAGCTACCACCCCGCCTGCGGTGATCACAGAGGATCCACACCTGGATGTCAGCGGTCGGCACTTCGGCGTACGTTTGTCATCCCCGACCGTTTACACCTAGTGTCAAAAAAGTTTTGCTGCCAGTGAAAGTTTAATATTTTTTCTTGGGGTTTCTGGGAGTGCTTTTGTAGATTCAGGATCAGCTTCTAATTTCATGGACGTTTCTTTTGCTAAGCATCTGGGTCTTCTCTGGAGGCCTCTAGCGGATCCCATGCGGGTGGTGGCTATCGATTCTACCCCACTGGCTAAGGGCAATATTCAGTATTGCACCCCAGAACTTGAGGTGCTAATTGGGTCTATACATAAGGAGAGGTGTATACTGTTCATCATGGAGGGCTTACCAGCTTACCAGAGACACAATCCTGTGATTGATTGGGAGTCCGGAGAATTAATTAGGTGGGGAAAGCAGTGTTTTGACAAATGTCTCCCGATTATTCTTGGTAATGTGGAAGTAGAGCAGATTCCTGACTTTATTCGTGATTTTGCTGAAGTGTTTTCTAAGACCCAGTCTGAGAGGTTACCCCCGCATAGACCCTATGACTGTGCTATCGAACTGTTACCTGGGGTGAGATTTCCTAAAGGCAGGATATATAACTTGTCAGGCCTGAGAGAACCGCTACGAAGCAATACATTGCTGAGAGTCTACAGAAGGGTCATATCCAACCTTCGGTGTCTCCTATGGGTGCAGGTGGTTTCTTTATTAAGAAAAAAGATGGAGGTCTCCGCCCATGTATTGATTATCGTGAGTTTCAATAAAATAACAGTAAAGAACCAATACCCCTTACCTTTGATTCCTGACTTGTTTAATCACATCCAGGGGCTAAGTGCTTTTCCAAGCAAAGACCTAAGAGGGGCTTATTACCTTATTCGTATAAAAAAGGGATATGAAGACCCTCATTTATACCCCGGAGGGGCCATTTTGGGAATACAGTTATCCCTTTTTGGTTTGTGTAATCGTCTGCAGTCTTCCAGAATTTGGGTAAACGATGTTTTCAGAAACTCATTGGTCGTGTATGGTCATATATCTGGATAATTTAAATTTTTTCACAGGACTTTTCGTCACATGTAAACATGTGCGGCAAGTTTTGCAAATCTTGAAGGTTAAAGTTTTGTTTGTCAAACTTGAGAAATGTGTTTTCGGGGTTCAGGAGGTATCTTTCCATGGGATAGGTGTGTTCATGACTAACAACAACTTCCTAATTCATTTCGTGTGGATCCTGGGAAGATCCAGGCGAATTATCACGATTGGGTTCCATCCTTGGCCACCCTGAAATCCTTGGCAGCGGTTTCCTTGGCTTTGCTAACAATTAACGAAAATGTATTCTTTTCGAAAATTTTTCTGTTCTCGTATCGGCCACTGACTGATTATTACTAAAAGTGGGGTTAATATCAGTTAATCAGGCAACCAGAGGCCAAAGAGGCTTTTCGCAAGCTTAAGCACTTTTTTGTCCACAGCCTCCGGTCTATGTTTTCAAGCTGATTATACCAAACCCTTTCATGCATTGAGGTCGATGCTTCTGAGTTTTGGAGCATGGGGCAGTGCCTACTCAGGGTCGGCCGTCCCTGACAATCTCCGGCCGTGTGCATTCTTTCCCGATAAATTTTCTCCTCTGCGGAGAGGAAACTATGATGTTTGGAACCGGGAAATTGTTGCTAAAAGTAGGGCCTTCGGAGGAAATGGCGCCACTTGCCTGGATGGTGCCCAGTCACCAAGAAACTATCCTAACTGAAGCATAAAAACCTGCCAGCCTATCTAGGGAACGCTAAAAGTGGATTGAACCCACGTCAGTGGCGCTTTAGGGCATTGTTCTTTACTCGGCTTTTAACATTGTCCGTCACGGTACAGACCATATCTAAAAATGTTAAATGCTGACCGCGATATCTGGAAGCATCTGCGCAGTCACACACCTCGGGGAGATCCATCACCCATATGGCCAAGGAGACAATTGTACTCAGCCATTGTCCGCTCCGATTAGCCACTGAATTAATACACTACCAGGACATTGAGACCTGCTAATTGTCCTTCTGGGTCCTTAGAGTCTGTTGGATACCGCCAACTCTAGATTCATCTTACGGTGTTATTAAAGGAATACAAGATTCTGTATTTGATCTGGACACCCCGTAGTTGTCTGGCACAAAGTAGGCTCATTCTCTTCTGCAACAACTTGGAGGCCATTCATTGTAAAGTGGCCTGCATAGTGACATTTGTGTGCTCGGGTGGCCAAGTAAACCCAGAACTCGACACACTCTCGGGAACTTTGTCCTCTCCCCATGACCCGAAGGGCACTCCTGGACCCACTATCTCCATGGACTTTTATGACCTATCTCCCTATCGTCTGAGGGGTAAGAACCAGTCATATTTGCATGGGTGGTGTGTGTATTGCTTTAGAAAAATTTGGTTTTCCATTAAGAGGTTTGCCGTCATCCAAGAAGCTCGCTGATCTGTTCATCAAACACATGTGAAACTACATGGGGTTACCCTAGCTGAATATTGTTTAGAAGGACTAGTAGGGGGTCCAATTTGTTTATCCCATTTCTTGGATAGATCCCTCTGTAGGTCTACTGGGGTACCCTAATCCTTCTCCTCGCCTTCCACCCGAGACTAATGGCAGACGGAGAGTGGTGAACCAAACTGTTAACAACAACACCTTTGTTGTTTTGTCTCATGATCATCAGCGTATGGGGTTAAATACTTACCTTTTAGTGGATTCGCGATGAATAATCAGGATAAATATCATCTGGAGTCTTCCCGTATATTTGCAACTATGGTTTTACACCCGAGACATGCATCATAATCCAGCGCTTCGTCTGATCACAATGGGGTGGATCTGAATCTGATAAAGATATTTGCCATTCTCGTCTGAAGATTCAGAAGAACATGTCGTCAACGCCCAGAGTTAATCCATACCAAAAAAGGAAAAGTTGACGAGATAGGCGTCCTTTCTGCTAGGTGGTTTTTCTGAGGGGAAAAGGTTTGGTTTGTCCACACCTTAATCATTCATCCAAATATGATCCTTCGCTGTAAAATTTAGCTCCACAGATTTGTGGCCCTTATGTAGGTGCAAGAGGTGGTTAACTCCGTTGCATACCGTCTGTAAGTGTTTTAACCTCCTCCGCTCTCCGGGTTCATAAAGTTTTACCACCTGTCCACAGTTAAAGACTTCCCCTTCTATACCCCCCCTCCAGTTAATGTAGACTGGGTTCATCTAGAGTACGAAGTTCTGCCCTACCGTTAGACTCCCGTAAAGTGCAGAGGTCCTCACAGTACCTTGTCCACTGGAAAGGGTTTATGGCCCGGAGGAGATGTCGTGAGTTCCGGTCCAGTATCATCCACGCTGAAATCTCTGATCAGGGAAGTTCCCAACCCTCACCCGGGACAAACCCAAACCAGTGAAGGGTCCAGTGCCCCTCCTAAAGGGGGGGGTACTGTCACGGCGCACTTTTACCGACCGTGAAGCAGCAAGGCACGGCAGGGGGTTAATTCGCTCTAGCCTGTGCTACACACCCAGGGGAGGCAGGGCTGATGAACCTGGAGTGACGAGCTTTTTATTTTTTTCATCACCTATCAGTACAGAGTGTGTGCCTACACTTGCCACTATGTAGGGCCCATAGGCCGACAGCCAATCGTCTGCTTGGGGGCGGGCTCTTGGGCACCTCATTTAAACTCGCTCATTTCTGTCTGTCCTTGCCATGAGTAAGGTTCTCCCTTGTGCTTTCCCCTGTATTTCACAATTTGTTGGTGTTTACTCCTGATTTCCTAGACTCCGGCTTGCTCCTCGACTTACTTTCCGTCCTACGATTTTGTACTGCGTGACCTCCTGTGGTTTTTGACCCTTGGCTTGTTTTACCGTTGTTTCTCCTGGTTTCTGATTTGTGGATTTGGCGTAACCCGTACCTGTATCGACCCGGCGACTGTCTGACTCTGCGTTTTCCCCTGACGGCACTGCACGCAGTAGTTTGTAGGGCAGATCGTCCAGTTGGGGTTCTGCCATCTAGGAATACGCCAAGTAGGCAGGGATCAGTCGGGTTGGTGTAGCAGTCAGGTCCCACTGCACCTCCTTCTGATGGTGACTAGATAGGTGTATCTATTATCGAGTTACGGACGAAACCCTGAGGACTGTTGGATGGCAGTAAAACAGGCATGTCTCTGTGTGCAGTAGATTGAGTAGAAAAGCTGCGTGAGGTAGAGACAATGGACATCTGTGCAGTAAATGGAATAGGGATTCGGCCACTTGCGCAGTAGGTATTGTTCTGTTTAGTACTGTAAAATGTAGTAGTGTAGTATTCTGTTGTTGTTTCCAATGTATATGATGTCAACGGGGAATGATCTTGTATCTGATTGACTAATGTGTAATTGATAGTCCTATACCTTACATATGTTCATTTTAATGTATTATTCTTAGACCAAGACGATCTGAGTCGAAATAGTACAATTTTATATGGAGAATAAAGAAGAAGTTGTATTTTCTGACTATTTTTTTAAAATTATTATTATTTATTTTAAAGCGCCATTGATTCCATGGCGCATGTACATACGAGGGGGGGTTTACAAACTAAACATGATGTCCAAACGAGTACAATGATTAAATTAAGAAAGCCAGATTGTATGACAGGGGAGAGAGGACTCAACCCGCTTGTAGGCTTAGCAAACTACAAGGAGTGTGAAAGATACAGAAAGGTGAGGGGCAACGGTTATTGTGGTGTATTTACTGTGGCAAGCAAGGGTTATTGGTAGGTTTTAGGCAATGCGCAGACGAAATTGGTTTTCAGGTTGCTTTTTGAAGCTGGTGAAGGTGGAAGGATACTATGCTTTGGTGCAGTTGAGTTTCCAGAGGTGTAGGTGATAAGCACGTGAGAAGGTCTTGGAGTACGTTGTGTGAGGAGCTGATGAGGGTAGAGCAGAGGAGAAGGTCGCTGTGAGGGATGCGGAGAAAGTGTGAGGGGAGAATTTGTGGATGATAAGGTGCAGAGTATTATATTGAGGGAGAGGTTTTGGATGACCTTGTATGACCTGGTTAGTTATGCAAGAAATGAATTCGAGCTGGGAAATGGGAAGCCAGTGAATGGAATTGGCAGAGGGGAGAGGCAGAGGATGTCACTGGAAATGGTTTGGATACGCGGACCACCGCAAGCAGAAGATGACCGTGAAGGGCCACGCCAGGGATCGTAGTCTAAGTATCCCCGGTATTCACCAGAGCCCGCGCAAAGCGGATGTGACTTGCTCGGAGTGAGGCCTACCAGGTCGCACTACCCCTGACGTGACTTGCTTGTCGATGGCGCAGGGGGTATTGTGCGTGGTACTAGAATGTAATCCGTGATGGCAGGCAGAAGGTCAGGGCAGCGGCAGAGTTCGTGTGTCGAAGACAGGCAGAAGGTCAGGGCAGGCAGCAGAGGTTCGTTGGTCCAGGGAGACGGGCTTGACGTCAGGGCAGCGGCAAACAGCAAGGACGAGGAAACGTAGCGGACAGACAGTTACACGGTAAACAGACATGACTTCCAACACTCTCTAACTAGGTAAAGCACATCCAACGAACAGGCATAGAGTGCTGGGGGCGTAACCCTTAAATAGGTACCAGCGCCTGGCAAAAGACCAATTACCGGGACTCTGTCCCCCTGTAAGATCCAGAACCAGCCATCGCACGCGCCTTAGGAAGCGGGTACGAGGCGCGCGGCCGTGACAGACAGGATCAGCATGCACTGGGAGCGCAGGTACGGTTAAATGGACCGGAGACATACATCGAAATACACAAAGTAGTGCTAATGAGGATTACTTTTTGAGGAGTGGATAAGTAGACAGCAAAGAAGAAGGTCTTATGAAGATCAGAAATTACATAAGGGGAGGTTTAAGAAGTATAGGTCAGAGATGTGGAGAGAACAGCATGTGCTCAGCCTTGTGTGTATATACGGTATGCTAGACTTACCTTTCTGAAGTATAGCAGTAATCATTAACTATTTTTCTATTTTCTCTCCTAACAGGTTACAATCCCCATTTGTACATGTGAACTCAAGAGTCAAAATGACAATCCCATAGCTCTCTAGAACATGTACCATTATGATTTTAGACCTCAAGAATACTATACAGTAATGTTTCTACAACCAAACACTCCAGTACCTTACAGATTTGGATCCTACTCAGAGATGAACAATGGTTTTCTTTTTCCACCCAGTCCCAAATGGCCTAATTTCATCCAGACGGGGCCAATATGGGTTGCTGGGCGAGGAGATCCCATAATATCCTCAAAATGGCCAAGTTATAATAACATCAGTTTCTATGGTTGCAAACCCTTGTCCTAGTCTCTTTGCCAACCTGGCATTACCCTAGTTTTAATACCATGCCAGCCTATAATCCTTGGATGAATTACAGTAACTCTCAAAATCATCAACGAGCAAATGCCATTGTATGGCAAGAAGGCTTCACTATGAAGGGAGAACTTCAGTGGGGAAGACTGGATAGAGTTTTTGGTGTAAAGCGTGAACTCCCAGAGTTTGTTAAGGATAGGGGGGGGGTGACCTCGCGTAAGATCCTACGGTAACATATCCACGAAACATTATGTTGCCAGTCACCTACCAAAATGGGGTGCAACAGCATGATAATAGCCGATCCAAAGGTGGGTGAGCAGGAATATACTATTGAGAAGAAGGTAATTAGAAGACAACCCACTCCTTCAGATTCAGAGGATGGCATGAGCGACGTGAAAAACAGCAAGAGGAGACGAAAACCTAGACGTTGATAAGCTGTCAATACCTGAACAAGGAACAGACATTGACAATAGAGTTTCATTTAATGACCTGGTCCCTGTTAAGCCTATATGACTGCTGCAATCCAAACTGATTCTAATGAAGTATTTGCAATGAAGTAAGAAAGTAAGTCATAATGTACTATACTCGCACCATTTTTGTCAAACCAGGTTCAAGAGTAAATAGGCAAAAAAGTTAAGAATGAGATCTGTCCAAAACTGATCAGTCCCTCAAAATAGCAGAAATCCAGTTTTCCTGGTCGATGGCAATAGATAGCATGAGCAAACCAGTTTACAGATATGTAAACATCATGGACAATTTACAAGCAATCTCTGTATGTGTATCTTTATTTATTAAGAACACAGTGTGAATGCAGAATAACCAGTAGTTATCAAAATTTTTGCTTTACTAATAAATGTGCAGACATCAATATTTACAATGATAATTTGACCTTTTAAAATAATTATTCCTGTTTCTTTTACAGTTAGGGTAATGTTGCACGACGACTGATAGTGACGACATTTTCAGAGAGGATATTCTGAGGCGTAATTCCGCTCCCCTATAAATAGCAATTAAAAAAGCCTGCCCAAAAAGCCCCATTCAATTATCATTGATTCCAAATGTAATGAACAGCGATGTTGTTTCACAACACGGACAAGTGTTTTTTTAACGCCATTTCAGTGCTTCATTGTGGAAGCTGTTTTGGAGAGCTTAAAATTTTCTTGGCGAGTTTTTGACACATTTTTGGAGCATTTTTCGGCGCAGTTTTTGTCCTGGCTATTAACTTGTATGGGTGAAAACAGTGTTGAAAATCTTGTCCAAAACCTCGCCCTAAACCTCGTCCAAAAACATGTCAAAAATGCGCCACAAAACGCATCTAAAACATGCCTACAGAATAACTGTTTCAAGACAAATAATTTTGATTCCTTTTTGGGTGCTGAAAAATCAGCGTCCAAACGAGCCGTGTGAACATAACCCATCCGTATTAAAAACATCAATTTCATGTAGCTGAACGTAGTTGTTTCTGCAGCAAGTGCATGGTTTTCTTCAAGCCTCATCCAGATGTATAGGGCATAAATCCCTGTAACAAATCCGCTGCATGTCTCCTATAGGATCCCCAACAGTCACAAAGAAACACTAATGTTTTACAGAACAGAGTTTAAAAGGAATCTGCCAGGTAAATAAAAGAAAAACCGGCATATAATAAAGTGAGAGAATACATAAGGTAATAGATAATGAAGGCTGAATATCAGTGAACCAAAAAAACAGAGAAAATTTTAAAAGTGAAACTGAAAGTACAGCTTACTCCAACCACAAACAGTAAAAGAAGAGTTTGTGCATGTATACCCGAGAAAAATTAAAGAGAAAACTTTCAAACAACGTTTAAGTATGCGGTTAATGGCTGGAGTTGTCCAAGTCTCTTAAATCCTATCAGGATTTACTATGCTTTTTACTTAAAAATCCTGCTCCAAAGTATATAAACCTATATATCACAGAGCTCAGCTTCTCTCAGGCCTATATCACATGCCAGCACTCGTCAGATAAGGATAGGCCATAAACCAAGTTCCCTTTAAGAACCTGGTGTAGAGTGCGGAATAGAGGAT
This sequence comes from Phyllomedusa bahiana, assembly GCA_025379985.1. Lineage (NCBI taxonomy): Eukaryota > Metazoa > Chordata > Amphibia > Anura > Hylidae > Phyllomedusa > Phyllomedusa bahiana. The sequence goes on from JAODAL010009061.1 coordinate 10,250, forward strand.
TATACACCTTTACTTGCAGGTTTCTTATATATCATAGCAAGTCAGCAAAGTAGTGCTAGATTAAGGTGTCAGCCAAGGAGATGGCTCTTATTGCTATACAAATGGACCCATAGTGCTTGAGGTGGTTTGGTTCCTCCTTATATGGGCTCTACAGGTAAAGCAATATATCCAATACAGGTATGCTGCTGATGCTGGGCACATTATTGTCCCTGTAAGCCGAGTACCAAGGGCAGGTAGATACCGTAAAACAGCGAAGTACAACGGAACACATAACACGACTCCAACACCAGACTCAACAACATGTTTTGGTTTACAGTAATTTTCTGTAACGAGAAGGTGAACAGAATCCCCCAAACCCAAATTACAAATACTATCCTGGGCCCGCGCTGGTTGCAGCACAGCGCGTCCGCCAGAAGTGTATATCTTCTGGATCCTGTGTAAACTTGTACCCTAACCGTGGAGGTTCGAAAAGGCCGATAGCCCCCTTACCTTTTTAATAACACGGAAAAGCAACAACGGGCATCAAATAGTGTGTATTAGGGGTTGGCGGATGCAGAGGTTCTCGAGGGTGGGCAGCACAGCAGCATACCCAGCTTAGAATAGTATTTACCCCCGATCCCTCCCAAAATACACGTGAGCACAAACCGGTTTCAAGATAGATAAACGTTGGTTTTTAGTCCAACGCGGATCCAAGTCCTGAAACAGGGAGATGTATTTGGGAACCCTCCTTTGGTCCTGTAAGCTGAAATCCTAAACTAACTAAACTAATAACAGTGGCCTTCTCACAGTTCTGATCTCGGGTGGTAGGCGTGGCGACGGTGATCCGCTGAAGAGGTACCCTTAAGAGATGTCCAGGCAATTCCTGTCCTCATGTAGCAATCCTTTTGGATGAAGTGATGGGTCCCGGCTGCATGACAGACCCCTCTCTATCTTTGGCAGCTTAACCTACTTGTCCAGGAGTTCTCGACTCCCTCTCGTCTCGATGAGGCGTCTTGTAAGGACAGTCAGGCGCTCCGTCTGTCTCTGGAACAACTCTGATCCTGGCTCCTTTAAAGCACAGTTACTCGGTCCTCTGTCCCTGTTATCCTCGTGAGTCTCAGCAGGCTTCTCAAATGGCTTGCTGCCATGTTCCAGTCGTTATACCATGTACCTCGCCCATTTGCATAAACTGAAGACTGGACTAGCGGCAATCATTGGGTCAAACAGTTGAATAACAGAAGATAACATTTACAACTGTCATGGCATGGGATTTTACTGAAAAGACAGAGTGGAGGCTGGCCCAACGTATCGGGTCCACAGTTCGCCTCCATGAAGAAAACAGCATCGCTTGGTTGTGGGTTATTGGTGCACATGTATCACAAGTATGGTATTACAAGTTGCCTGTGTCCTTCTCCATGGTACTTTAGATCCCAAGGGATTCACTAAACTGGTCACTCAGGCCTGGACAGCTAGCATGGGGCAGCTACAGAATGGTCAGCAAACTTGTGCAACCATTGGCTGCCAAATGGGGGCATGCTTACTTCCGCATGGGGCTGCTAGCCCTTTGATTCAGCCTAAATGCCCATTAATTAAACAGTCGTCAGGATAAACAAAAGGCATGAACTTTTCACTCATTTATATTTTATTCCACGAAATGTAATAGTTACCTTTATAGATAAAAAAATAGATGATAGTGTTATACAGTTCTAGGAAGCAGCTTACAATCAAGAGCAGATGAAAGTGCTTCCAAAAGTTGAAAGTACCCATCTCCCATCAGTTTTTTCCCCAGTCCATTACAGGGGTTTTGCCATGAAGTGAGTTCCTTACCTCTTATCTGCTCAGGGGAGACTATAAACAAAGCAAAGCCATGAACGGCTGCAGGGTGTAGAGGGAGGGGAAGAGCAGAGAGCGAGGAAGCAAGGGATTGTCACAAAAGATTACATCAAATAATAACATTACAGACAGTGGAAATCTCTATACAGCAAACAGACATACCTGCACTTTCCTTCCCAGCCCCTTTGCAAGCTCCTTCCATGTTCCCTGTCATCATATAAGGAATGGCAAGTATATCAAGCGCGTGGCCAATCAGCTCCCAGTCAGCACCTGGTGGGAGTCTAATGTAAACTTACAGGAAACTAAGGGGTTACTGATGCATTTATGCTGTAGCTCTCGACGAGGGCTTCACATTTGTAATCACAGTATATTTAGAAAGAGTTATTAAAATACCCCATTTTGGAGGATCCGCCATCTTCACTATTATCATCGGTGGCAAAACCCCTTTAAATAACAATGGAACTGGACAAAACTAATGGGGATATTGGGCCATATAAATTGGTGGAAAGATGCGCGCCAGGTGAAGTTTTTTAAACACAACAACATCATAAAAAACAAGAAATTTATTACATGGTAAATTTTGTTTTTGTCAGCATTTATGGTAGACTTTTTTGTGCATTTCTTCCTGCCGTTTGTTTAAGTCCTGCAGATAAGCCTATGGGAAAAGTACCAAAAAGTCCACCATATCTAGAAACGACAGTACTGCGTTTTAAATTAAGATAAAGCTAACCCCAAAAAAGCCTAAAGAACATGTCCAAAAAAATGCACAAACACTCGGTGCTTCCGAGACGATTTTTGTAAAAGTGAACAATGCTATTGAAACACCATGAAAGATGCAGAAAATGCCCTGTAATGCAGCCTAAATCAGTTAAGATCTTTAGCAAGTCACCAAGATAAAGTTGAGTGTTTTTAAGAAAATCGTGTGATGACAGGCAACCAGCCGATACAAGAATCAACCACAATCGTCCTATCAAACTCAGTGGTGCTGGTTTACCAAGTCACTTATCTAAAAATAAAATGATTTTCATCCGCCTTGTTTTTTATAACGAACCCATTAAGGTATATAAGTTTTCATTCCACAAAGATGTAAAGAACAGTAATGATAGCTTGCAATTTATCACTTTGATGCATGTCCCATATGCTGCTCATGTTAATGGATTTAACATGGTATTTATATCCTATTTTTTTTATAATTATTCACAGTTATGGGTTATGACCTTGTTATTATTTAAAATGAATATGATTGTGTGACATGTATTAAAGCTTATATTGTTTTGAAATAATGGGACACAAACAACCTAACACGATATCTTAAAGGTTATCTTTGGCGATAATTTGAACATTTGGGTAGGATTAGTATTTGGGTAAGAAAGTGAGGCAATAACCCCAAGTGATGCCTAAAAGGGGATTACTCACTACAATAATCATCTTACCTCATCCTTATTCTTGGATTCATTTTGAAATTCAGGGTCGTGTTTACTGTTCTACTAGTAGAAGTCAGTAAAGTACAGGGGTCCTGTAGCTAGTAGCAACCTAAGCATGTCAGCCTACATGAAGAAAGGAACAGGTCTCTAGCTGTAGCAACCAGAGAGCTAAGCATTCCCAAGACAAGATGGGATATCTAGAATAGTAGGTACACAGTTAAAGGACCATAAAATATGTAAAGTGACTTGTTTTTCCCAAATTCTTTATACATAAAAAAACAACCTAGTAGAGAAGCCAACCCCTTTAAAACAAAAGGGAGATAAGAACACAACTTAAAAGGTTGACTTTTGCTGGCACAGCCGTTGAAAATTTTCTATAAACTCGGCATGCATCTTAAACCACTTTTGTGAAGAGGTAGTCGCATAGATTAGTGAAAAAGATGGTCCTGATTTTTAAATTTTCCCGCTCCCCCACAATATAAATGGGGTTTTGCCATGAAGCAAAATCCCCTGTTACATCTTGGCGCATGAGCTTTCTTAAAAGAAGCAGTTCTCGGCCGATTCACGTCTTATGGCAATTCAAATAATTAAAAGCAGAGTTAGTATGGCTTAGCTATATTAGGAACTCCCATAGACATGAATGGGGAGAAAGACTTGATAAGCATTGTCCAGCTTTCTGTTCATCTAGTCTATGAGCCAGCCTCTGAAGGGGATTTTCCTTCATGGCAAAACCCCTTTAAAATCTATGGAAGAGTGAGGCAACTTTAGGAAAGTAAAGATCTGTTATAACTTGTCAGGGTCTTGAGTATTACAAGGTTATGGGTTGTGATATGACAATGTGTAGGTAAAAATGGTTAACAGTAGAGTTGTTAAATGGGGAACCCTAAAAATCCACTAACCAGCCTATAAAAAAAACTTCCCAAAAATAAATTCAACTCTAAGGGCATGTCCCTACTGCAAGGGTTACGGGCCGGTTCTTTCCGGTTATGCGGTTTTTCAGGGACCGCCTGAAAAAGCGTTCCGTAAAAGATCACAATAATGTGCTCTATGGAAAAACCCGAGCAGCAGTCCCCACAGCATGGGTTTTCCGCCCGGCGTTTTGTGGCCTGCCGGCAAAATAATTGAGCAAGTGCACCAATCATCCTCCGAAAAACGGACGGAATCTTGCTTTTCATGGGGTGGGGGGGTGGTGAGGGCCTCCTACTCCGCTCATGCGCGGAGAAAAGCCGGTCCCCCCTGCGGCCGTGGGGACGGGCGCAAAACAGGACAAATACCAGCCGGCAAACCAGCCGGTGTTTGTCCACTGCCGTGGGGATGCGCCCTAGGGAACATACAGAACTGATCAGACGCAGTCGTAGGCAGTGTCACGGATGCCCCTGCGACCCTCATCCCGGGTCGCAGGCGCATCCGTGCCCCGACTCTGAGCGGCCCCCTGTCCCGCACCTCAGGTCCGGGGTCCGCTCATCCCGCTGCCCGGGTCCCCAGTGGCTTACCCGGCCCCCTCGGCTCCTGTCCCCGTCCGACTCGGTCTCCCCGTGTGCGCCAGCGCCGCCCCTTAGAAGAGCGCACGCTCGCGGCAGACTGAGATTAAAAGGGACAGTGCCGCCGGTAAATGTGGCCAATGCTGTCACAGTAAAGGGCACTGCCCTATTTTAAGTCCAGCCTCTTCCCAGTGTGGCCTTTGCCGGATCTATAGTGCACATGCCGTATTGTGGAAAGCTTCCAGAAAAGCCTTGTTCTTGCCTACCGTGAACCGAACCCTTTTGCTTATCTATATAACCCGAACCACGATCCTTGCCGCCTGCCCTGACCTTTTCTGCCTTCTACGTTTCACGAGACCTCAGCCGCCTGCCCAGACTTCTTGCCTGGTCCCCCTACTACGGAGCCTCCTTGCCCGATTCTGTACCTCGCCTACCCTTGGCCGCCGACCGCAGGCAGCCCCGCACCAAGTGGTAGTGACCTGGAGACTCCCGCTCGCAGCAAGTCCATCCCGCATTGCGGGGGGCTCTGGTGAATACCGGGACCCCCCGATTCCACTCCCGGGTGGGCTTACGCATCGCCTGGGGTGGTCCGAGGTTTCCACCTCCAGACCGTTACAGGCAGAATACACGAATTTCATCTAGCGACATCTTCTCACCTAGCTTCACTCCTATGTTAATTGGGGAGTAGACAGGTATCTAGAAATCACAGAAAGAAACCAGCTTCAACACAGGTTCCAGTAAAGAAAATCTCACTGCTGCAAGTACAGAAACTCAATCTAAAATATAACTTTTAATCAAATATTTTTAAAAAGATCCTACATCAAGACAAAGAACCATACACAAAACTCTAATTGGTGGTTAGTCTATATTTTCACCATAATTTACATAGGGACCCCTTTAGAAGTAATAAAAAGAATCTTAAAAAGGGGGTTGTCCCTAAATGCATTTTCCCTATTTTTTCTTTTTTAGAAACGGGGGGGTTTTCGGGTTTAGGGGGCCTTTAGTTACCCAGTGCTGGCACCTATCATAGAGATTAAACGGGTAGTATTTTATAGCGCCCCTGGGGAGCTGAGCACCCCCCATACAAAAAAGGGATATCTCAGAAAAGGGTAGGACACTGTTAATGGACAATATTACAAAGTAAAATTATTTTTGAAGATTTTTAACATAAAACAAACCCTTGTATGAACAACCCCTTTAAATCAAGTTGAGCTAACCCTATATACCGCTCCTAGATATCCCTCAAAGAAGAGTGATCACCCCGATAATGGCGGCCCCACCTATCGATGGCCCACCCTAGGTATCCCTAAAAATCCTCCATAGACATGTAATAATGTTACCACACCTATCAAATGCATATTAACAAAAATCCCTATACCGGGTAAATCACGTTTTCAAATGATAGCGTATATGATATCACCTGTACACTGGTGTTGGTCCAATTCACATTTAAAGCATTCTTTCTATTGCTCTCCACAGGTGTCCCTATAATATATATGGAGATATATATATATGACTATATCCCTCCATTTAGAGTTTTGTGTGTTGGTTTTTTTTGTCTAAAAATTTTTTTTGTCTTGGTGTAGGATCTTTTTAAAAATATTTGATTAAAAGTTATATTTTAGAGTGGACAGGTATCCCCCAGCCTAAGCAGTCTTGACATCAACCCACCTGCCTAGGCTAGTGCCCTGCTATCTTATGGGCTGCTGGCCTAAAGCGGATGGGGTCTATTGGGTAAAATGACAAGGAAAGGGTGACGACTTCAAAAACTCTGTTGCAGTTTTTAACCTCATTTCTATCCTGAGGCCATCAATTCAGTTAAAAGTATACTTTTAAGCAACTTATTTTTTCCCGGACTGTCATGATAAACCTAAAAATTCACATCCACAGTGCTTTACCCAGGATGTACAAAATTATATCCTTGTCGTAAGTAGTTTACCAAATACATCCCTTCCAAAAATTATTGGCCCCCTTGAACTTTTAAACCTTTGCCGCATTTCCGGCTTCAAACATAAATAAAATTTTACATTTTTTGTAAGAATAACAACAAGTGGGCCATTTTGTGAAGTGGATCGAAATTTATTGGATATATAATCTTTTTAAAAAAAAAAAAAAAAAACTGAAAAGTGGGGCGTGCAAAATTTTTCGGCCCCTTTTACTTTCAGTGCAGCAAATTTCACTCCAGAAGTTCAGTGAGGATCTCTAAATGACCCAATGTTGTCCTAAATGACTGATGATGATATATAAAACCATTTGTGTTAATAAAGCCCTCCGAAAAATGACGGTCTGTGATTTTTCCAGGGATCTGTTTAAAGCGCAGAGGATGTGAAAACCAAAGGAACACACAGGCATCCGTGATACTGTTGTGGAAATTTTCAAACCCGTTTTGATAAAAAAAAGATTTCCCAAATTAAAAAACACCCAAAAGAGCACTGGGCAACGTCAAATTGAAAGGGAAGAGTTCACACTGCAAATCTCCAGACCCGGCCGCCCCCTCAAAACTTTCATCTCAAACAAGAAACTATCAGATGCACCAAAGCCCCAGACACTCTGGGTAAAACTGAGAATCTACAGCAGGTGGGATAGTCTGCCAAGGACAAACAATCATCTACCGCACAAATCTGCTTTATGGAAAAAATTGGCAAGAAGAAGCCCTTTTTCAAAAATATCCATAAAAAACTTGTTTAAAGTTTGGGCCCCAAACCCCCCAAACTGGGGAATGGGGGCACCAAACATGGGAAGAAGGGCTTGTCAGATGAAACCCAAAATCCAACTTTTTTTCCACAATGCAAAAAAGATATGTTTGGCTAAAAAAAAACACACTCATCCCCCTGAACACACCATCCCCACTGTCACACAAGGTGGTGGCGCATCATGGTTGGGCCGGGGTTTTCTTTAACAGGGCAGGGAAGATGGTCAAAATTGTGGAAAAATGGAAAGAGCCAAATACAGGACCATTCTGGGAAAAAAACCGTTGGAGTCTCAAAAGACCTGAGACGGGGGAAATTTATGCCCAACAAAACAATGACCAAACATAAAGCAAAATCTAAAAGGGGAAAGGTTCCCAAATAAACGTATCCGGTTTAAATGGCCAAGTCAAAGTCCAGACCTGAATCCAATCGAGAATCTGTGGAAAGACTGAAAACTGCTGTTCCAAACGCTCTCCATCCCAAACCTCACTGGCTCCAGCTGTTTTCCAGGAAGAATGGGGAAGAATTTCAGTCTCTCGATTTGGGAAAAAATGATAGAGAATAAACCCAAACGACTTGGCCTTCCCGCAAAATGTGGGGGCCCAAAAAGTATTAACTAAGGGGCCAAAATTTTAAATTCCCCACTTTTCAGTTTTTTTTATTTTTTTACAAAATTTTAAAATACCAATAAATTTCATCCATTCACAAATTTTGGGCCCCCTTTGTTGTGATTTTTCACAAAGAAAAAAACATTTTATAAACTTTAGTTTTAAGCCTGAAATGTGGTTTAAAGGTTTTAAAAATTTAAAGGGGGATTATTTCGCAAGGCACTGTAGGTGGCCAGTACAAATTGCCATATTATATGAAAAAGACTTTAAAGGATGTGGAGCATGTTGCAAATTTTTTGCTCTTTGGGTTCAAATTAATTTTTAACAAAAAAACCCCTTTTTTCCCAATTGATTAAAATTTGCTTTTAAAAAGTGTAAGTACTGCTGCCCAAATGAAAAAAAATAAACCTCATAATTGCCTTCCTCCTCACCTCTGCTTCAGTGCTGACTGTGACATCTCTCCCTGGTCTTCTGTGTACTTTCTGGCTCTGGCCGAATAGGTTGTTACTGCTGATTGGATGCACTGGTCTTGTGCCACTGGCTTAGGCCATGTTCACATGGCTTATTCAAGCCGTAATTGCGGGACGAATCCCGCCCGCAATACGGCTTGAATAAGGGGCGGGGCAGGGGCGAGGCAGGGGCGCGGTGGCGGCGCTGCTCGCTGGCCCCATAGACTTGCATTATCCACGGCGCGTATTGCGCCTGGATAATGTGCATGTCACTTTCTCCCCGCTCGGCGGATTCGCCGAGCGGGAGGGAGCAACGGAATCCACAGTTCTCTATGAGAAAGGTGGATTACCGCAATTACGCCGATGGATTGGAGCCGTACTGAAGCGCAAATCCGGCGCGCAGTACGGCTCCAATCCGTGCCGAAATAAGCCGTGTGAACATGGCCTTAGGCTTACATTATCATTCAGAGGTGTTCACTTCCGAACAGTGACATAAGACAGTGGTACAAGACCACTACAGCCATTCAACAGTATCATCTCATTTGGCCAGAGCCAGGAAGTAAACGGAAGACCGGAAAGAGACACTGTAGAGGGTATGTTCACACGGCGTGTTGGATCCATTTTTGGATCCATGTTTCGGACCCTAAATGGACCCAAACACGCATTTAACAATGAGCAGTGTAATTTACTTTCAAAGTAATACACGCATCGGCGTTCAGACGAGTGATTGCTGATGCGTGCTTTACATGCGTCTTTGTGATGTGTCTTTCGGATCCATTCAAAGAATTGACATGTCAATTCTTGATCCGTTTGAAGCTGCAGACACCCCATGTAAAATTATAGGGTGCATTTCTGCTGCACAGAAGACGCATCCAAACACACACCTGCATGTTGAATGCAATTTACGCAACGGTTTTGAATGCATTTTTCGGATCCAAAACGCCATGTGAACATATCCATAGCGCTAAAATGGAGTGTATTGGATGTGCTAGTTTAGCCCTGGCTTACCCTGCCTAAGCAAAGCACCTAAAAGGGCAACTCTGCACTTGAACCTCTTCTTAAGCTATTCCAAGGTAAACAATGCCATACAGACAGGTGACAAAACAAACAGGGTACAAATACAACAAAAAACAATTAGAGCAAACTGAGATGGGCTGAGGTCACAACCCAAGGACACGCACTACCGAAGGACAAGACAAGAGAGTTACCAGATATACTCGCCAAGTTCTGGAGCCAAAGAAATCCAAACAACAAAAAACATTAACCAACTAGCCAGGATAACAAAGCAATCACAAGCAGAGACTGACAGTAAGGAAGAGGTTTAAATCCCCTGCCCCAGCCAGTGATTGGTCCATGTCTTTAATCCATTAAGCGCCATGCAGAACCATGGACGAGGCTGCAACAGACAGACCTAAAAGTAGCGCAGTCCTAACACTGAGGCGAAGACGTCAAGTATGAGGGCTTTTTTTTGTTTGGGCATCAGTACCTTAATTATTATTATTATTTTTTTTAAATCAACTGGAATTTTAATAGATTTCCATGACCTGAATACACACACTTAATATAGAACTCTACCTGGTTATTTATGTCAGATTTCACATGGTTTCAACATATGCCTCCATATGAAATTAGAGAGATAAAGCACTAAGGAATGAGCCCATATACTGCTGTGGGTGCCGTATTATGAACCCATACATTTTGAAGCATGCATTGAGGGGTACTACAGCCTTGTTTATCAGTAACATTCAATACAACCTCATTATTTACTATGCAGATGGTCAACATCTATTCATACCTGGTCGCAATTTTCAGCAATGGCGAGGCTTACTTTACCCTTCTTCAAAGGTTTAGTGCCTAGAAGTACAGAAACATGTCTGCTATTATGATCCATTTTTTATATGACATTTCTACATTACTGAGAATTTGTATATGTATGTGTGGATGATAGTAATAGCTTTTACATATATTAGCCTGCTAACTTTACATTTGATGTTCCTATGAATAAGCATTCAGTTCCGTTTGAGATACACACCTATTACCTTTCATCTGGCAGATAGAAAAATGTGTCCTGACACGAGCGTTATCTTACAATAGCGGTCTGACGCTTGCTTGTGAAAACGTCATTAACTAAATAGAAGAAAAAAAATGCAAACATGAATACATCTTGGTAATCATTCATTAGCACAAGCCCTGGCAACCAGGGAGGGGCACGGGTAACAAACAACCCAGTGCTGAGCAATAGAAGCATGTAACTGCAGCCCTTTATGTAGGACCCTAACCCTGTAATGTGGCTGGTGACAACAATGTAACTATTGGTAAGATAATTTATCAATAACGATTATCTTATAAAAAAATAATGCAAAAACAATATATATGTCTTCTTACATAAAGGCGCGTTAAGCTTAGCAGCTACAGTCATGTATAGTGGTATACAAACTTATTGGTTAAACACACACATTGCAGTCGGTTTGCACTTGAACTGCAGAACAGTTGCTGAATGACAATTGTGCATCACACTACAAATCCTCCAGGGGCGAAACTACAGGGGGTGCAGAGGTAGCAGTCGCTACTAGGCTCTGCAGCCTGAAGGGGCCCAAAAGCCCTTCTGTGACATAAGATGACACCCGTATTGTAAATGGCACAACCTAAATTTTTCATGCCACTGTTGGGAGACTACACGCTAATGCAACATGCTTCATGTGGGTGTTATTTGTGGTGTCGCACAAGCCTCTCTTTTGTATGTCTATGCCCTGGAGCCTCAGGCTGCTACTTTTCTCATGAATTCTCTTGACCACCCACAGCTATGTTTGTACACCACCAGCACGTGCATTTCACATAGCGGTCCCTGACTAAGTATGGCTTAAAGGGGTTTTGCCACAAAGTAAAATTGACGTGGGAAGTTTATAAATTAAATAATAAACATTTTCACCATTCATCATTATTAAAAATTCTGCACAGTTTTTGTCTTAGCTGCTCCTTTAGTGATCCAATGTTTACAGCTCGTCTCCAGGGGATACGACCAGGGCTGAGAGCTTCTCAGTCCCAGTCGGACATGCTTAGACATCACCTCTCCTCACATGCAGCTACTGAGTGTTTAAACCCCAGGTGCTGTCATTCTGATCCTGTCCACTGTACTCATTAGTAATCACACACACTCACTGCTGAGCGATTGTTAGACCCCGGGTGCTGTCATTCTTCTCCCATCCTCTGTACTCCTTAGTAATTAATCAAACAGTGCAAATAAATAAAAAAGAATCCTCAGTGTGGTCTGTGCATTGATAAAGAGAAATAAAATACACAGTTTTGTTCCTTCAGGGATTTGAACCAAGGACCCTTTTGCCTGGAGGCAAAAGTTTTACCTCTGAGTTACATTGTAGCTAATTACAGTTCTACACATAAACAGACCTTCAAACAAATCACACACTCCTCCTTCTGAGCACACAGAGCTGGGTGCAGGAAATATGAAATGAGATCGTGGCAATACCCCTTTAACACAGTTCTAGGCCATTGGGAAGCATGGCGACTCAGTGGTTAGCACTGTTCCGTGCAATGCTGGTGTCCTGGGTTCAAATATAACATCTGCAAGGAGTTTGTATGTTCTCCCTGTATTTGTGCATTTTTTCCTCTGGTTTCCCCATACAGCCCAAAAAGACTTTTTTATTTTATTAACTTTTTTCTATCCCATTGAGGGATTAGTATTTTATAGCTATTATACACTTATAATATATAACTATTATACTGTAGTATAATCAATATACTATATGCTAGTACATTATGCACCATGTCATTATGCACCATGGAGCATGCCACATTCTTGCCCATTCTGCCTCCCATTGCCAGGTCCTTTCCCCTGTTCTACTGCTACCTATGTGCTCTCTCATTTAGAGGCGCCACACAACTTTTCTAGAAACCAATAGCGTTCCGTGTGGGTTTTATTAGGACACCTGCCTCTTCCTTCCTCATCAGTTATTGGTTTCCATTTTCTGAGTGTTATTGTCAGGGCTGGGCTGTGCTCAGGCTCTAGGGATCTGCAGGCTGCAGCAGCTGATGCACGATCCCACCCTGATACACATGCTGCTGACAACTCTGTGAGTGACAGGGGCCCAGCCATTCCTGACAGGGGGCGAGTTGCACCAGCCAATGGGAGGACCCGGAGGCCGCTCCAATCAGCTGCAGGGGCGTTATCCAGGAATCCCATTTAAACTCCCTGAAGGCTGAGTGCTGCGCCTGTGATATTCCTGGCTACCTTGTGTTTCTTGTTCAGTTATTGTGTTTTGCTTATCTGTGTACCTGACCTCGGCTTGTTCTCCTGACCCCGGCTTGTCTCCTGATTTTGTGCTGTGCTTCCGTTTGGCTCTTGACCTCGGCTTGTTTACGTTTATCCCTCTGGTTCTGATTTGTGGCTTTGGCGTTCCTATATGATATTTACCCGGACTGTCTGACTATTCTTCCTTCTGACGGCCCCAGCACTTTAGCAGCGCAGGGACTGTCGCCCAGTTGCCGTCTGCCGCCTAGGGCAGCACGTCAAGTAGGCAGGGACAGTGGGCTGGGTTCCAGTTAGGGCTCACTGCACCTCTCTTGACGTGACATTATCACAGGCCGAAACCGTTAATGCTCTACCATCACTATAGACCCCATGACAGCTCTGGTAGAGCAGATGCAGGGGCTTACCCAGCTAGTCCAGGATCTGGCGCTGAGGGTAGAACAGGAGGCTACCCCAAGTCAGAGGGTCCCTGCATTACATTCCCCTCCTGTGGAACCCCCTATCCAGTTGCCTGACAGGTTCGCAGGTAACAGGAAGGCCTTTGTGGCATTTAGAGGGTTGTCGTCTGTATTTTAGGCTCCGCCCACTTACCTCAGGGAATGAGGTACAAAGGGTGGGAATTGTTATGTCCTTACTACAGGGTCCCCCCCAGGAGTGGGCATTTTCGTTACCGCATGACTCACCTGAACTGTCTTCTGTGGACAGGTTCTTTGCCGCTTTAGGGGTACTCTTTAATGACCCAGATAGGGAAGCTGTGGCCGAGGCTCAGCTGACCACCTTGAGGCAGGGTGAGAAGACTGTGGAGGAGTTTTGCTCCGAATTTCATCGCTGGTGCGTTCCGTCTGGGTGAAACGACGCAGCTCTCAGATGCCAGTTTAGAGTAGGGTTAGCTAACCATGTGAAGGATTTATTGGTGGCTTACCCTACCCCTGGTACTTTAGATGAGGCCATGGCACTGGCCGTTCGTCTGGACAGACGTTTTAGGGAGAGACGGCAGGAAAAGGTTCCCCCTCCGGTGGTTCACACCATGGTCACCCCTAAACCCGGTGTTTCCGATTTAAACCCAGAGGAGCCCATGCAAGTGGGGGCTTTTTCTGTCATTGCGGCTAGTGACCGTAGGACTACTCGTCGCATCCAGGGGTTGTGCTTCTACTGTGGAGAAGATGGACACAGAATTCGGGAATGCTCCAAACGGAAGACCAGGTCGGAAAGACTCCAACGCCTAGGTGGTCAGCAGGAGGATCACCTAGGCGAGCAGGTATTTCCTATTGTATCTAATAAGTTGCTGCTACCAGTTAAGCTTTCATGCTTGTCGCTGTCCGGTACTGGGAGTGCGTTTGTGGATTCTGGATCAGCTTCTAATTTTGTTGATGCGTCTTTCGCCAAACGTCTGGGCCTACCTTGTAGACCGCTATCTGACTCGCTGCGGGCTGTGGCTATTGACTCCACCCCACTAGCTCGGGGCGCAATCCAATATTGTACCCCTGAGCAGGAGATGGTGGTCGGATCCATACATATTGAAAAGTGTAATCTATTCGTCATGGAGGGGCTGCCCGCTGATGTGGTTTTGGGGCTGCCCTGGCTTCAGAAACATAATCCAGTGTTTGACTGGAATTCAGGGAAATTAGTCAGATGAGGACAATGGTGTGTTGCAAGATGTCTCCTTACCATGCTGGGCAATACTGATGTGCAGGCTGATGCTCTATCTGGAAGCAGCTGTGCCAGCGTTGAGGCCTATGCGGCATCTTGTGAAGTTTGCACGTGGGCTAAGGTTCCCAGAACTCGTCCTCCTGGTGAACTATGCCCTCCACCTGTATCTGAACGTCCATATGTGGTTCAGGAGGTGGTTAACCCGGTGGCTTATCGGCTGAAATTACCTTCTTCTCTCTGTATACATAACGTGTCCCGTCGTGCACTTCGTAAGAGGTATATTCAGCCTGAGACTCCGCCCTTTCGGTCTCCTTCTCCAGTTTGCATAGAGGGGGAGTTAGAAAATGAAGTCACCCGTATTTTAAATTCACGTAAGGCCCATAGGTCACTGCAGTACCTGGTCCATTGGAAGGGGTATGGTCCTGAGGAGAGATCATGGGTTCCGGCGAAACCTATCCATGCTGATCGCCTGGTGAGGGAATTCCATGAGTCTCACCCAGACAAACCCAGACCAGGGAAGGGTCCGGTGGCCCCTCCTAAAAGGGGGGGTACTGTCAGGGCTGGGCTGTGCTCAGGCTCTAGGGATCTGCAGGCTGCAGCAGCTGATACACGATCCCACCCTGATACACATGCTGCTGAAAAACTCTGTGAGTGACAGGGGCCCAGCCACTCCTGACAGGGGCCGAGTTGCACCAGCCAATGGGAGGACCCGGAGGCCGCTCCAATCAGCTGCAGGGGCGGTATCCAGGAATCCCATTTAGCCTCCCTGAAGGCTGGGTGCTGTGCCTGTGATATTCCTGGCTACCTCATGTTTCTTGTTCAGTTATTGTGTTTTGCTTATCTGTGTACCTGACCTCGGCTTGTTCTCCTGACCCCGGCTTGTCTCCTGATTTTATGCTGCGCTTCCGTTTGGCTCTTGACCTCGGCTTGTTTACGTTTATCCCTCTGGTTCTGATTTGTGGCTTTGGCGTTCCTATATGATATTTACTCGGACTGTCTGACTATTCTTCCTTCTGACGGCCCCAGCACTTTAGCAGCGCAGGGACTGTCGCCCAGTTGCCGTCTGCCGCCTAGGGCAGCACGTCAAGTAGGCAGGGACAGTGGGCTGGGTTCCAGTTAGGGCTCACTGCACCTCTCTTGACGTGACAGTTATCTAGTTCATTTCTAGTGTTTTTCGGTTGATTTTCTGACCACTCTCCTGTCTGTCGTCTTCCCCATCGTACCTAGTACGCACCTTGGCTGTCACCGTGAGCGACCATGTTAGGTGAAGCGATCTAGGAGTTCCCCACAGCATAGACCAAGCCCCCTTAAGGGAGTTGGTTAATACCAGAGGGGCTCCCTGGTGTGGTTATTGTCAACTCTAGCAGCTGACCCTACGGATCCACCTCCCCATCTGCAACAGTCAGTATAACATAGGCTCCCATTAGGGCAACACACAGTGTTCTCTAACAGTAGATTTACTGCCTAGACAGCCATAGGGTTCATTCTACATCTCAGGGTTGAGATTAGAGGGTTTCACCAGACTCTGATCAGATTGTTGGAAAACCCGGTAACCCAATAAGACAGGGGAGGCCCCTTCATCATGCTGCAGTCATAGACCATGTCATTCAAAGAGTTAATGGACTGGGATTGGAAGACTCCTGATCCTTAAAGGGGCTGTCTCACTACATTGATTCATCTTACCTCAGTCCTGTTTTCTTGATTTCACTTTGAATTCAGGGACGTGTTTACTGGCTTCCACTAGGCTGCAGTAGAAGCCAGGTCTGTAGCTATAGCAACCAGTGCTGGTAGCCTATCAGGATAGATCACAGGTCTGTAGCTATAGCGACCTGAGGAGCTGATGTAGCCCATACAAGAGGGGAGATATAGGAATAGGTAGGACACTATTAATGGACATATATTGCAAAGTGACTTGTTTTTGCAAGATCTTTAACATAAAAAGCAATCCTTGAAGTGGACAAAGTCTTTAACACAATGAGAGCCTGCTCTAGGAATGGGGCTATTCCTAGCACAGGGAATCCCTCCCCCATTTCTGCAGTGACACCGAAAGACATTGCTGCAGATAGAGTACAAGCAATACCCTCCATCAAAAGACAGTGGATGATTGTTGAGGGATTAATATTCCCTAATTGGCTGGGGCAGAGAGGGGTTCAGGCACCAAGGCAATAAAGACCATTGGCCCATCAACCATCATATGTGGTAATGCCTATGTAAGAATTGTAATTAAGCAGACTCAAATATGAAACCCTGAGATGCAGATCAAGATTATATTTTATTTGACTATGAGGAATATTACGAATTAACTTAAAGGGGTTGTCTCACTACATAGATTGCTTTTTTTCTGTTAAAGATCTTCCAAAAACAAGTCACTTTGCAATATGTGTCCATTAACAGTGTCCTACCAATTTCAAAAATATCCCCTCTTGCATCAGCTCTTCAGGTCACTATAGCTACAGACCTGTTCAATCTATTCTAATAGGCTGTCAGTGCTGGTCGCTATAGCTACAGACCTGGTGTCCTCAGCAGTTCATCACTGCAGGCCAGTAGTAGCCAGTAAACAAGTCTCTGAATTCAAAACTGAAACCAAGAAAACAGGATTGAGGTAGGATGAATCAATGTAGTGAGACAACCCCTTTAAAATAAGCTTAAAGCAAACATAAATTGTAGTACAACTCAACTCATAGGCTGGGGAGAACAATGCCATGCCACCCACTCACCAGCGTAGAAGAGACCGGCTCCTGCTAGTTGCAATCAGCACCCAAATCAAAGCACTATACAGGAATGTACAGGGTGATGTGGGATGTATTAAGCGGAGGGGGAAGTTGTCTCATCCAAACCCACTCCACTGTGCCCTATACTCAGCAGTGTAACATAAGGCTATATATATATATATATATATATATATATATATAAATATTATATATATAATATATATATATATATATATATATATATATATAATTTCAATCATTGCCCTGGGACAAGAATCCTGCACTTAAAGGGGTTGTCTCACTACAAAGATTATAGTTTGAAAATGTGGGGACCAAAAATCTATGGATGTACGTCCTTGGTTACTATTGACAAAGTGCTACGGTTTTAGAGAACGGGCTGGGTTACATGTGCTTAGCTACGGTGTTTGTTTACTGGTCAGGGAAGCATTCTGTCCTGCCCAGGTCGTGCACATGCAAAGGAAAGGCAGTGAAGAGGAGGGGCAGGGATGTGTGTATTGGCAGGCAAGGAGGAGAAGCAGTGAGAGGACATGCAGGGGAGTTGTGTGTATTGTATCCTCTTCACTGCTTCTCCTCCTTGCCTGCCAATACACACATCCCTGCCCCTCCTCTTAACTGCCTTTCTTTTGCATGTGCACGACCTGGGCAGGACAGAATGCTTCCCTGACCAGTAAACAAACACCGTTGCTAAGCACATGTAAACCAGCCCGTTCTCTAAAACCGTAGCACTTTGCCAATAGTAACCAAGGACGTACATCCATAGATTTTTGGTCCCCACATTTTCAACTATAATCTTCGTAGTGAGACAACCCCTTTAAGTGGATGTATTTTCTTTTACATCAAGCATCATGGGATGTGGGCACTACTAGGATGTTATAAGTCTGCCACTTGACTCTTGCTCTTGTATGTAGTCTTAACATACAGTAATGATAATGTCTCGAGGATGGTATCAGGGCTTCTACTTGATATAGGATTCAATGGCCCAACAGCGGCCAAAGGCCTTCTGGCCTACATTTGGCCGTACGTCTACGCATAGTGGAGAAGCCTACATTATTCTATATAACAGCATTCAGTAAACATTGTATATGTTTAACGAACACACGTTTTTACAATAGGACTCTATGGGTGACATATGACAGTACTTGGCATCTGTCAAAGGCATCCATTTAACGTATACAGCCTAGAGTGTATATTAAACGGAAGCAAGGACATTGCTTTGTACCAAGCCTTGCATAGTGGGTTTTCCCTACAGGAAAATATGCAGGGCATTTCACTTTCCTCTTTGCCTGGATTTTACTGTGGTTTAGGACATGGGTTATCCCGTTCCATTGGGACTAATTGGTGTCCTGGCTCTTGTAAGATTTTCTGCGCTGAATGTTACAGACATGTTTCTTTTATGGACATGTTTTACATTTCACATGAGAAAAAATGGTCGCTTTGGGCCATCTGTCAACGTGCCCCAAAATATGTGTCAAAAAAGGCTGCAAGAATCGAGTAAGAAACTGCAGATCTGTCAACAGCAAATCTCAGAGTTGTTAAAATGGGTTAGCACAATGCACCCCACGCTGTGGACCTTATGTATGGAAACGGTCAAGCATTAAGGGAGTGTTCACGCAGTGTTCTCGGACCCTTTTTAGCGCGTTTTAGGCACCGAAAAACAGCCAGGGTTCAGCCTCAGACAAGCTTCAAATCTTCCGTCATTGACTATAATGTAAAATACACCTTCCTGTTCACATGAAGTGTATTTCGCAAGTGTAACTGTGAAACATTTTTTGGCCGCAATTACGGCCGTAAAAATAAGTGACGTCAATTCTTGAGGCATTTTTCACTCGTAAAATCCCCATAAGAAACAGTAGGGATAAGATTTTCCAAAATATGCTTTGAAAAACGCCTCTAATCAGGTGTTTTTTTAAGCAGATCTGCTGTTTTTGGAGCATAAATTTACACAGAATGCCATGCGAACAGACTGTCCTTGTTGCCCATAGCAACCAATCAGAGCTCAGCTTTCATTACATATAGTCCTCTGGAACAATAAAAGCTGAGCTCTGAGTGGTTGCTATGGGCAACAAAGACAGTCTTACTCCTAGACACTTTTCATACATAACGCCCTGTGCATAGCTAATTCTAGCCCTGAGCATAAGGTTAGGTTTACACCAGGGGCGTCGCTAGGCTGTTTTATTCGGGGCTCGGGCCCCGAATAAAACACCCTGTGCTCCGAGTCTCCCGGGCTCCAGGCCGCTGCCGTGGGCCTGGAGCACCGACTGGCCCTTTAGCTGCATGTGCGGCCGCTGGACGCACATGCAGCTGCGGGCTTCTGCGGAGCAGAGCGCGAGCGCTCCCTGCCCCGCAGACAGTGTCGGACCCGCAGGTCCGACACAGCGGGGCCGCCGGGTCCTTACAGCGCTGAGGACCCGCCGCGGCCCCGTGCGCCTCAGCCGGCATCGTCGCGATGATGTGATGTCATCGTGACGCTGCCTCTCCTCGGGCGCACAGCGCGTCATAGGCCGTGCGCCCGAGGAGCTGCCGGAGGAGCGCGCGGCTGAAGAGGACAGAAGAGGAGCGCGCTCGCCGGGGGAGTTAAGGTGAGTATTACTGTTGTTATTTTTAAAGCGTTTACCTGCCTCAGTGCCCCTATAATGCCTGCCTGTGGCCCTATAATTCCTGCCTGTGGCCCCCATATCCCTGCCTGTGGCCCCCATACCACTGCCTGTGGCCCCCTACCCCTGCCTGTGGCCCTCTACCCCTGCCTGTGGCCCCCATATCCCTGCCTGTGCCCCTATAATGCCTGCCTGTGGCCCCCATATCCCTGCCTGTGGCCCCCATATCCCTGTCTGTGCCCTTATAATGGCTGCCTATGCCCCTATAATGCCTGCCTGTGGCCCCTATAATGCCTGCCTGTGGCCCCCATACGCCTGCCTGTGGCCCCCATACGCCTGCCTGTGGCCCCCATATACTGCCTCAGTGCCCCCATATACTGCCTCAGTGCCCCTATATACCTTCTTGTGGCCCCTATATACTGCCTCAGTGCCCCTATATACCTTCTTGTGGCCCCTATATACTGCCTCAGTGCCCCCATATACTGCCTGTGGCCCCATATACTGCCTCAGTGCCCCTATATACTGCCTTTGGCCTCATATACCTGCCTGTGGCCCCTATATACTGCCTCAGTGCCCCTATATACTGCCTGTGCCCCTATATACCTGCCTGTGCCCCTATATACTGCCTGTGCCCCTATATACTGCCTGTGCCCCCCTATATACTGCCTGTGGCCCCATATACCTGCCTGTGGCCCCATATACTGCTTCAGTGCCCCTATATACCTAACTGAGGGGACTGCTATACCTATAATTAAGGAGTTGCTGGAAATGTGAGGATTCTAAGATATTTGTGTCCAAATCCTCAGGGACAAGTATTGGCCGGGAGCAATCAGCATGAAGGTGTGAACCGGATGGAGAAGAAAAGGGAAAGTGAACGACGCTGATCAGAAAAGACGTCTCCGGTGAGTCACTAAATGTAACTGCAGTGTAATCACATATATTTCTGCAGAGTCTACATACAACTAGTATCTACCACTATCTGGTCACTGTATGGGGTAATATACAGTCCTCAGCGTCTGTGTACACTGGTGTCTCCCACTATCTGGTCACTGTATGGCGGTGGTATATGTAATCAGAGCCTGTGTACAGCTGATGGTCACATGTGGGGGTCGCGTTTGGTCAGGGTCTGGCAGGATTATTTGAGCCTTAAGTAGTAATAGTTTTGGGTCTTGGTTTTGTAGGAGGGTTTTAGTAACAATCACTCGTCCGGTATATTTGCTCCATGTGTAGTTGTATGTTTTGGTGACTGTTTAGGGGTATTATCATATGAAGGTGAGAAGTCCTGAAAAAGTAAATTTGTTATTGGTGATTTTTACTGTACAGTGACTGCTGAGGAGATGGACGGGATCTGTGTGGAATGTGCAGAAAATTAGTGACAGGAACACAAGGTTTTTCTCTGTAAAAAAACATCCGCAGTTCACAATGAGGCGTGAAAAATGTCGTGTGAACCCAGCCCTACCCAGAAAAACACAAAGGGCCTGAGCCCCGGATGTTTTAGGACCCTAGCAACGCCCCTGGTTTACACCTTATTTGTATTTGGGGAAGAAAGGACCTCCACGGATACTGTGTCTGGGCCATAGACATTAAAGAGAACCTGTCACATAATTTTTGCCCCCCTTTCTAAGGATAGCACAAGCTAGTGTCAGACATGCTGTTTCCAGCGCTGTGTCCCTTATTCTGTAAGATGCAGCAGTTTTTGAGTATTTAGTGCCCAAATCTGCAGTTTTCAGCCAGAAAAGAGTCAGTCAGTTTTTTCAAACCCCGCCCACCTAAGGCTAGCTCCACCCACCTCAACTGACAAACCTATTACTTTGAATAGGTAGAAACAGGTGAATAACTGTCAGTGGGCGGGGCTAGCATTGGGTGGGCGGGGCCAACACCTGCTCATGAATAAGATTTGAGCATTAAATGCTCTAAAACTACAGCATCTTACAGAAGAAGGCTACGTTCACACGGCAGTAATTGCGGGCCCCATAGACATTCATTATTCTCGGCGCGTATACGCCTTAAATAATTAACATGTCACTTCTCTCCCCGCTGGCTGTGTTGTGCGAGTGGGGAGAAGAGCCGCAATTCACACCCCTGTGGATTACCGTAATGCAAGGGCGTCGCCAGGCAGATTCATTCGGGGCACGATCCCCGAATAAATCTGCCTGTGCCCCGAATCTCGGCGGCTCCAGGCCGCTCCCGTGGGCCTGGAGCACTCCTTAGTGCGGGCGGTGCCCGCCCATCTCTCTGACTGCACGGCTGTTTCACAGCGGCCGTGCAGTCAGAGTCGGGGAGGAGGCAGGACGGATCGTTCCTGTCCTGTCTTCTCCCCTGTATGTACGGTGCTTGATAAGCACCGTACATACACGTCGGCGTCGCAGGGGGTGTGTCGCATCGCTTTCATCACCCCCCTGCGACGCTGGGATCCTCTAAGCCAGCAGCTCTGCTAGCCGAGGATGTCCCGGGCACCGCGAGACGGCGTAAGTGGTGTGATGACATCACGCTGCTTACACCGTTCTCAAGCTGCATGACCTGGACGCGCGGACTGTGCTGAGTTGAGTAGTTTTTTTATTTTATTTTTATTATGTAATGGGGGGCATATCACTGGCTACAGGGGGCATATGTGGCTACAGGGGGCATATCACTGGCTACAGGGGGGCATATCACTGGCTACAGAGGGGCATATCACTGGCTACAGGGGGGCATATCACTGGCTACAGGGGGGCATATCACTGGCTACAGAGGGGCATATCACTGGCTACAGAGGGGCATATCACTGGCTACAGAGGGGCATATCACTGGCTACAGGGGGCATATTACTGGCTATAGAGGGGCATATTACTGGCTAAGGGGGGCACTATAGATGGGGATTTTGTATAGAGATAGGAAATTGTAGAGAAATGCTGATAAAATGAGGAGTCTAAGATGTTTGTTTTGTAAATTTTTCAGTGAAGAGTTGTGGACGGTAGAAGTCATCATGGCGCCTGGTACAAATAACAGTGGCACATTAAAGACCAAGTAAAACCTCAAGGTATATAGGAATATTGGAAATGCATTACTGCTAAGGAAAATATGAAAAACCTGGGACTCTTAGTTTACAGTTTTTGATCAAAGATTGTATTAAGCTCCCCTCCCAAAACGTCAAGGGATCTGGGACAGATAGAGAAGAAGAGAAAAAGAACAACTCTTCAGAGACGTCTCCTGTAAGTCACTAAATGTAACTGCAGTGTAGTCACTTATATTTCTCCTGAGCCTACATACAAAGGTTTTTCTCTGTAAAAATACATCCGCAGTTTACAATGAGATGCAAAAAAATTCCGTGTGAACACAGCCTTACTCAGAAAAACGTAAGGGCCCGAGCCCCGGATGTTTTGGGACCCTAGCAACGCCCCTGCCGTAATGACTGGGACATATCTCGCCCTGTATTTCGCGCCGTACTGCACTAAATACACGGCGAGATATGTCCCATTTTAATTCGTGTGAACATAGCCCATACATGCTAACTTTTGAAAGTAAAAACGCAGGAGACTTGGCACGCCGCACCAAAAATTTGCATATCCACGCCCATCTCGCATGTAAGCCACGCCCCTTCGTAAAAGCCACACCCTACTCCACCTAACTGTGTAATGGCTCTGGAAGAAAGCTAAATTAGGGTTTTGACGTCACCCAGCTTCCCTGGACTGTTGGATGGTCTATTCAGCATCCAGGAGAGCTGGGGATACCGCCAAACTGTGCCCCAATAGGTAGGTATCTGGGTGGCCTATTTGAACCCTGTAGCCAGGTAGTATCCTCCTGTAGCCTGGATATTGCCCCCTTCTATCCATGTATCTGTCCCCAATAGCCAGGTAGTGCCACTTACAGCCAGGTAGTGTCCCCAATAGCCAGGTAGTGTCCCCAATAGCCAGGTAGTGCCCCAATAGCCACTTAGATGCTCCTTACAGCCAGGTAGTTCCCCCAATAGCTAGGCAAATGCCCCCTTTATCCAGGTAGATGACCCCATGAGCCAGGCAGATGCCACCTTTATCCAGGGTGATGCCACCGTTATCCAGGTTGATGCCCCCTGTGTCCAGGCAGATGCCCCCTTTATCCAGGCAGATGCCCCCATGAGCCAGGCAGATGCCCCCATGCCAGACAGATGCCCCCATGAGCCAGGCAGATGCTCCCTTATCCAGGTAGATGCCCCCATGCCAGGCGGATGCCCCCTTTATCCAAGCGGATGCCCCCATGCCAGGCAGATGCCCCCTTTATCCAGGTGGATGCCCCCTTTATCCAGGCGGATGCCCACATGAGCTAGGCAGATGCCCCCTTTATCAAGGTAGATGCCCCCATGCCAGGCAGATGCACCCATGAGCCAGGCAGATGCCACCTTTATCCAGGCAGATGCCCCCTTTATCAAAGCAGATGCCCCCTTTATCCAGGTAGATGCCCCCATGAGCCAGGCAGATGCCCCCTTTATCCAGGTAGATGCCCCCATGCCAGACAGATGCCCCCTTTATCCAGGTAGATGCCCCCATGCCAGGCGGATGCCCCCGTTTTCCAGGTGGATGCCCCCTTTATCCAGGCAGATGCCCCCTTTATCCAGGTGGATGCCCCCTTTATCCAGGCGGATGCCCACATGAGCTAGGCAGATGCCCCCTTTATCCAGGCAGATGCCCCCTTTATCAAGGCAGATGCCCCCTTTATCCAGGTAGATGCCCCCATTATCAAGGTAGATGCCCCCATGCCAGGCAGATGCACCCATGAGCCAGACAGGTGCCCCCTTTATCCAGGTAGATGCCCCCATGCCAGACAGATGCCCCCTTTATCCAGGCGGATGCCCCCTTTATCCAGGCGGATGCCCCCATGCCAGGCAGATGCCCACATGAGCCAGGCAGTGCCCCTATAGCTAGTAACAATAAAATAATAAAACCTACCGTGTTTCCCCGATAGTAAGACACCCCCGATAGTAAGACGTAGCGGGGAGTTTAGGGACGTCGACTAATGTAAGACGTACCCCGAAAGTAAGACGTAGTAAACTGTACTTTGTCTGCGCTCGGGCGCTGCGATGGCGCCGACAGGGACGCTTCAGCTATATGCGGCTGCGCTGGCCCGGACACTGTGTGCGATTCCTTCACCTATATGCGACTCCCTCGGAGCACATATAAGTGAAGGGATACCACTGCGGGGCACAGAGTGAGCGCTCCGTGCTCCGCAGTGGCCTCCGGGCGACCGCAGACTCGCGGCTGTCCGGAGCTCCCGTCATCACGCTGCGTGCGATGATGTCACCCGCCTGTGCCGGCAAGAAGATAGAGCAGAGCCGAGAGCGCGGGAGACGGAGCAGCGGGGATCCAGGTAAGTGATTGTTTGTTTTTTTATTTTGATATTATTGCCTACAGCCGGCCCTATACCTGCCTACAGCCGGCCCTATACCTGCCTACAGCCGGCCCTATACCTGCCCTATACCTGCCTACAGCTCCCTATACCTGCCTACAGCCAGCCCTATACCTGCCCTATACCTGCCTACAGCTGCCTATACCGGCCCTATACCCTGCCTACAGCCTGCCCTATACCTGCCTATGGGGCCATATACCTGCCAATATAAGACATACCCCCCCATGCACTCTCCGCTCCTCACAGAACCTTCTCCTCTGCTCTCCCCTTATCAGCTCCTCACACAACCATCTCCAAGACTTCTCCCGTGCTTCACCCACACTCTGGAACTCACTGCCCCAACACATCAGACTCTCCTCCACTTTCACCAGCTTCAAAAGCAACCTGAAAACCCATCTCTTCAGGCTTGCCCATAACCTACACTAACCTTGTCACTACTTCCTCCACAGACATGTCTGACCCTCACCTCCTGTCTCTTCCCCCCTCCTTGTAGATTGTAAGCCCTCGCGGGTAGGGTCCTCTCTCCCTCTGTTGTGCCAATTGTCATTATCCCTTATCACTGTACTCGTTTGACTTATGTAATGTATGTAACCCCCTTGAATGTACAGCGCCCTGGAATCAATGGCGCTTTAAAATAAGTAATAATAATAATAATAATAATACCCCGAAAGTAAGACATATTGGGCTTTTGGGGGTAAAAAGAATGTTAGACGCTGTCTTACTTTCGGGGAAACACGGTACTTCACACTCCTCCCCTCACAAGCACTCAGTCACTGCACACACACCCCTCTCCTCACAGACAGTCAGCCACCCCCTCTCCACACACACGCCTCTCTCCTCACAGACAATCAGCCACCCCCTCCCCACACACACACCCCTCTCACCACACTCACAGCCATCCGTGCACTCACCTGTCCTGCTGGCATCCTAGTTCTTCTAACTCGGGGAAAGGGGGCGGAGCTTCGCGGGTCCCGCTAAGCCCCGCCCCTATCCCCCCCCCCCCCTCCCCGCAATGCTCAAACAAAGCTAGGAGAACATTGCTGGCGGCGGCGCAGGACAGAGGCTGAAGGGCAGCGTCAAGAGACGTAAAGAGACGCTGCCCGATGCCTCTGTACACACATAACCTCCAGCTTCTGTAAAGAGGCGGGAGGTTAAACCACTGAAGCGGGGGGGGGGGCGGGACACGGCCCCCATTAGTGGGAGTGACCCGCCAAAAACGGGAGGGTTGGCAACTATGACATAGCCTAAGGGGCACAGCGCTGGAAACAGCAGGTCTGTTACTAGCTTGTACTGTCCTCAACAAGGGGGGCATAATTATGTGACAGGTTCCCTTTAATGAAAGAAACATAGTCCTATTTGGAGTATAGAGCAAACATGAGCTATTGGCCAGCCATGGCTATGTCGGGGTACCTTTTCCTGATATCATGATGGATATCTACAACATAACGAATTACGCGGCATGCCCCAATGTTCAGCATTGGACAAAAAACGTCCGAAAGTCGACCGTTTTTTCTCTCATGCACGACCGCGGTTTTTGTCACGTTTTGTGCACAAGCCACGGTTGTGTTTAGCTTTTTCAGTGGGGACTGCTGCGTGGATTTGCTATTAATGTCTATCAGACGGCTTTCAAAGCCGTCTGTAAATCTGACTGAAAATCCTGCCGTGGGGATGGGCCCTAAAACGGCTGAAAATACGATGGTTTTTCTATACTCTGTGGACATTACGGAGAGTAATGTCCACAGAGTAAATGACAGAACAGCAACAGCTGCATGACTTATCCACCAGGTGTCACCTAAACACACTTGTCATAATGTCATTTGTACATTTGTAAGTCTAAATCGTCTAAATAAAGTTAGGTTAAAAAAAACAAAACAATGCTGGAAACGTAACAGACTCGATTCTCTCATGATCCGTCCAGCTCGATTCACTCTGTGCTCGACTACTTCCCCCTGTCAGGTTAACCGGAAGTGTTCTGACCTAATTCCACAGGGAAAGATGGCGCGAAAAGGGCTTTGGATTTAGGCGCGGAGTCAGACGGCTGCTGTTTAGGTCTCGCACCCGGGATGACTCGGCGCATTCTCAGGTTTCAGTTATCCCAGGGTGACCCGCCAGAAGGCTTTGCCGGCAAAAAGAAATTGGGGGTGCAACGTATTGACAGGTAACGGCTCCTTCCCCGCCGAATGCACGGACTGCCCTGTCATAGGGGGGCACTGACAGACTAACGGCTGCGCTATGGACGTTACACGGGAGACAGTACAAACTACAGGCCATGCTGGGACTTGTAGTACCACAAGCTCTTCATGCTGAGTTCACTGCTCACATTCATCCTCCTAGGACTGTGCTCTTCTATACATTGGACCACTGAAATGACTGTATAACCTGCCTATTCTCTCCAGTGTTGTCAGTGGGCAGCACGTGATGCTGTATGGCTACTTATTCAGTGGTGCTGTACTTGTATTGTCATCCCTGGGGCTCATAGTGTAAGTTGGGGAACCAAGAGAGAAACCATGTTGATCCAGGGAAAACTCCTGGCTAGTGTTGTGTTACCAGCACCTAACCAACTGTCAGCAAGAAGATCAGGCAGCCAATCAGCAGCCGGCTGGAACATGGGGCAACCAAGCAGTAGAGAGATCAGGCAGCCAATCAGCAGCCGGCTGGACAATGTGGCAACCAAGCTGTAGGGAGATCAGGCAGCCAATCAGGAGCTGGCTGGACAATGGGGCAACCAAGCTGTAGGGAGATCAGGCAGCCAATCAGGAGCTGGCTGGAACACGGGTCAGTCAATCAGTAGGGAGATCAGGCAGCCAATCAGGAGCTGGAACAGGGTCAGCAATCAAGGAGATCAGCGCCATCGGCAGCTGGTGGAACATGGCAGTCAAGCAGTAGGGAGATCAGGCAGCCAATCGGCAGCTGGCTGGAACATGGGTCAGTCAATCAGTAGGGAGATCAGGCAGCCAATCGGCAGCTGGCTGGAACATGGGGCAACCAATCAGTAGGGAGATCAGGCAGCCAATCGGCAGCTGGCTGGAACATGGGGCAACCAATCAGTAGGGAGATCAGGCAGCCAATCGGCAGCTGGCTGGAACATGGGGCAACCAATCAGTAGGGAGATCAGGCAGCCAATCGGCAGCTGGCTGGAACATGGGCCAACCAACATAGGGGATCAAGCCAATCGCAGCAGGCTGAACGGGGCAACCAATCAGTAGGGAGATCAGGCAGCCAATCGGCAGCTGGCGGGAACATGGGGCAGCCAATCGGCAGCTGGCGGGAACATGGGGCAGCCAATCAGCAGCTGGCTGGAACACGAATGTGTATCGTGCACTTACTGCAGATTGGTTGATGGAAGAAAAATGAGATATTTAGTTAGGGTCACAGACGCCCCTGCCTTGGCTCGGAGCACCCCGCACTTGTGATGTTCATTTAGTGTGTGTACTGAGAAAGCTCCCGATGTTTACACTAAATGTAGCCGTAGGTTTAGAGAGGTTGTCCAGTTCTCAGTAGGCTGCAGGGGCCTAATTTGAATTTTTTATAAAACCACCTCTATACTCCCTTCCTCTGGTCCCCGATTCCAGTGCTGCGTCTCTCCAGTCTTCTACTCCTAAACAGGGATGTCACCTTTGGAGCCGCTGATTGGCTGTAGCCGTTACCTGCCTCTACTTTGGAAGTGAACGGTGAGGTAAGCAGAGGTGTGTGTCCGCTGCCACCGATTAGAGGCTGCAGGAGGGACGTCCTCGTTCAGAAGTATAAGGCTATGTTCACACGGCTTATTTTGGGACGTATTTCAGCCCGTAATTTGCGCAGTACAGCGTGAACTACGGACTGAAATGCGTCCCAGTCATTACGGTAATCCACAGTTCTCATAGAGAACTATGGATTACGTCTCCTCTTCCTGCTCGCACAATACGGCGAGCAGGGAGAGAGGTGACATGTCAGTTATTCGCGGCGTATACGTGCCGTACATAATGGCCCCCGCTCCCGCTGAACATGGCCTAAGAATGAAAACTGGCGAGCCGGAGAGTAGTATAGTTTGTTTTTCTCCTCTAAGGTACCTGCAGCTTACTATTTTTTTTTTTTCCAAAACTTGGACGACCCCTTTACATTTCCTTTTAGTCTCCATTTGGCTGGTATATATCTGTGTACTGCAAAAATAAATCTAGACTAGCACAGGACACCGGCATTCTGTCCACTGCGTATGTTTTCCTAATTTTGGAAACCTATGAGTGACGGATGCTACTACTTGGCATCTGTTTAGTGCATACAGTCTGGCCAGTATGTTACACAAAAGCCAGAAATGTGGTGTGTACCCAGCCTTACTGTGCCACATGGGAGAAGTTACACAAGTGCAAAATACTGCTGTTCAAGAGGGGAGCGATTGCTTAATACATATCTGCGCATCAGCATGTAGAAGAGCCACAGCACCATACAGGGGAGATTGCTCAAATGCAAAAATACTGCTGAACAACCACTCGCACGCCTACTGTCCACGAGGGTAGTGATTGTTAGTATCACACCCTATAGAAGCCTTATCTGTGTGGGACTCTAATAATAATCTTTATTTATATAGTGCCAACATATTCCGCAGCACTTTACAATTTAGAGGGTATACATACAGACATTACACAATAAAAGATCTTACAAATGAGACACGCGGTGTGAGGACCCTGTTCACGAGAGCTTACAATCTATTATGGTGTATGGGTGAGACAAAGGGTTAAGAAGTACTCGGTTTACAATGGACTCTAATATTTGCACATCACATTTTTTTGCCTCTGTCAGCAGTATCTGTTGTGATACCATGGAGAAAGGCAGCCTGACCTGAACCCTATAAGGGAAGTGTAATATACCACACTTTTATTTTCAGTACACAAAGATATGAAAGGGAAAATGAAAAAAACTAGCCCAAAGGAGACTATGCAGGTTTTATTTGACCCCTGTATTGTCACCTTATCCCCACTGCAGTATATGTCTAGTTAGCTTATCCAAGGTTCCTTGACGGATACCACTGAAAAGGGTTAAAAACTGGATGTGAATGGGGCCTACACGCATTTAGCAATGTTTGAAAGCTGCAGGTCACAAAGTACATACAAAAGATGTTCTCTAGGACTAATCCGATGTCACTAAGTTTTGTTGAGAGAGGTGTTTGGTATTCTGTCAAGTACAAGTAGGTGCCACATAGGAGGTTGCATTAACACATATGAAAGAACCCACGGCACTCAGGAATTTCATACACAATTCGGCGTGTGTGTTTATTCCACCAGTGGTTTGTGTTATATATAACAAAGAGAAAACATGTTCATACATACACGTTTCAGTCCAATTAGGACCTTACTTGTGTGAGAGGCATCAAATGGAAGATAGAAAAATCTGGTATGAAGTTGCTGTAACTTTGGCAGTGGAGGAATCTGGGATAGCCACAATAGCGGGAGAGCGGCTGCAGCTGTCCAAAGTGAGCAGTGGCATTTCATTTATCAGCCGTCATCATTAGTAACAGTTGCTGTGTTTGTGTATATAGAACACACACTGTAGTGTGTATATGTTTTGTGTATGTTATATATTTATATTATATATTTATATATATATATATATATATATTATATATATATAACTCACCGGCCACTTTTTTTAGGTACACCATGCTAGAAAACGGGTTGGACCCCCTTTTCCCTTCAGAACTGCCTCAATTCTTCGTGGCATAGATTCCACAAGGTGTTGCAACGATGCTCAAATGGTACCAAGGGGCCCAAAGAGTGCCAAGAAAATATTCCCCACACCATGACACCACCACCACCAGCCTGAACGTTGATACAAGGCAGGATGGATCCATGCTTTCATGTTGTTGACGCCAAATTCTGACCCTACCATCCGAATGTCGCTAGCAGAAATCGGGGACTCATGAGACCAGACCACGATTTTCCAATCTTCTACTGTCCAATTTCCATGAGCTTGGGCAAATTGGAGCCTCAGTTTCCTGTTCTTAGAAGGAGTGGCACCCGGTGTGGTCTTCTGCTGCTGTAGCCCATCTGCCTCAAAGTTCGCCGTACTGTGCGTTCAGAGATGCTCTTCTGCCTACCTTTGTTGTAACGGGTGGCTATTTGAGTCACTGTTGCTTTCTATCAGCTCGAACCAGTCTGCCCATTCTCCTTTGACCTCTGGCAAACAACAAGGCATTTCCGCCACACAGGACTGCCGCTCACTGGATGTCTTTTCTATTTAGGACCTTTCTCTGTAAAGCCTAGAGATGGTTGTTGGTGAAAATCCCAGGAGATCAGCAGTTTCTGAAATACTCAGACCAGCCCTTCTGGCACCAACAACCATGCCACGTTCAAAGGCACTCAAATCACCTTTCTTCCCCATACTGATGCTCGGTTTGAACTGCAGGAGATTGTCTTGACCATGTCTACATGCCTAAATGCACTGAGTTGCCGCCATGTGATTGGCTGATTAGAAATTAAGTGTTAACACGTCTGTATATATTTTCTACTTTCTAGGGGTACGATTGTATATTAAAGGGGTTGTCTCACTATATCCATTCATCTCACCTCAGTCCTGTTTTCTTGGTTTCATTTTGAATTCAGGGGCATGTCTACTGGCTTCCTCTAGAGTGCAGTAGAAGCCAGGTCTGTAGCTATAGCAACCAGTGCTTGCAGCCTATCGGGAGAGATCAAACAGGTCTGTAGCTAAAGCGACCTGAGGAGCTGGTGCAGCCCATACAAGAGGGGATATCTAGGAATAGGTAGGACTCTGTTAATGGACATGTATTGCAAAGTGACTTGTTTTTGCAAGATTTTTAACATAAAAAGCAATCCTTGTAGTGAGACAACCCCTTTAATGCTTCATTAATATTCTAAATTTCCACCGTGTTGTGATTTTTACCAGTGCAGTTTACAAGACACTAGATGGAAAATGGGCTTGAGGGGATAAGGCTATGAGTTCATGTTCTCCCACTTGTGGCAGCTGCAGGTAGTTGGCATATAGTGAATTTAATTGTTGAGTCTGTTCAGCCGAGTATATACACTGTGTCAGTAGATCAGTTACATGTAGAAAATACTGATTTTTAATTTGGCCCCTGCTTTCTATTTTGACTTGGGAGACCAAGGTGTGAACTGCTATATACAGCAGCATTCCTGCTGGGTACATTAGTGTCTCCTGGAATTCCTATGGGTTTGTAAACCTGTTTTTAAAAGGGTTGTCCATGTGGCGTTTTTATAGTGCTGTAGTATTTAAAAAAAAAAAAAAAAAACAAACAAAAAAACCCCTGATATTCACCTCCGCTCCATCAGTGGAATTGTGGCTTCTGTTCACTTCCGGGTCCTGACAGTCAGAACGCCATTGTTCAAAAGTGCAGGGCTTAAAATGGTGATTCCTGGCCATTTCCCTGCAACTGTGCCGTTTTGACTGCGAGAACCAGGAAATGAACGGAAGACGCGGGGAGACAGCAAATGTGTAGATAGATGGATATAGAGAGATTGAATGTTGTGGGGTCTGATTAAAACCTAGGAGTCGTATTGACTGCCACACACCCGAGTCCTCACTGGTCTGCAAATCACTTAGGCTATGTTCACACGGCTTAAAATTGGACGTATTTCAGTCCGGAGTGAGCGAATTACGTTTGGAATCCGTCCCAGTCATTACGGTAATCCACAGATCTCATAGAGAACTATGGATTACGTCTCCTCTCCCCGCTCGGCGAATCCGCCGCGGGGGGAGATAAGTGACATGTGAATTACCAGCGGCGCATATACGCCGCTGGTAATGCAAGTCTATGGGCCGACGAGGTGCTGGCCCCCTGCTCTCGCCCCGTCCACACGGCGTAATTGCGTGAGGTAATTACGCCCTGCAAATAAGCCGTGTGAACATAGCCTAAGGGCTTCAAATTGACCTTGGCTTAAAGCAGCTTCCGTATTAATGACCAAGCTTTCAATGGTGTCCCAATCCTCTGGGTATATGAGAGGTATCTACAGAGACAGTATAAACCCTAGATGCTCCGATCATGGCACCTGCTTGTCGGTGGCAGCAGCCTGATGGCAGCATCTGGACTCTGAAGGCAAGAGTGGTGAGTCTCCATGCGAAGATTGGAGAGGGGGGGGGCTGATGAGCCTTGGAGTGCTCCATACAGAATCTGATGGGGACAAGACCGCAAGTGGAGAAGCAGCTTCATAGGGACTCAGGAAGTGTCATGTTGAGAGTTGCTGTGGTGCAGTTCTCTATCAGCCTTGTATTTGGCTGGGTTGGTATTAAACGTACGTGTCTTCTGGAACCTGGCCGCAGGCTACGTAACAGTCACCGTTTAAGTGTACGTCCACACAGCAAGGGTTTTCAGCCAGTTTTTAAGACCCTTTTTAGATTTGAAAACTGCCTGAAAGCAGACTGTCAACCATCACCATAGAAATTCTGCCCAGTAGTCTACACTGCACAGTTTTTCTCTAGATGGATTTTCACACTGCTGGTGTTCTGAAAAATTTGGACCATACACAATCTTCCACCCGGTTCTCGGGCGTAAAGTATGCTATTCAGTGATTAGGGGGATGGGTGACTCTGCAAAGTTCAAACAGAACTGCCCCTAAAATTGTGGAAAAGACAATAAAATACCAGCTGTCATGTGAATCTGACCGGTATTTTCTCTCCGCCGTGTGGATGTACCCTAAAGCCGGCCCCTGCTGCTAGAGGGCAGTGGTGGTCAGTAACCTAGACAATGAGCAATGCACAGGAGAAAGCATCGCATACATTAGGTCAAGAAACCATTTTTAACAAATAAAATCTATTGACAGTTGCTTGCTTTGTCCTGCTGTAACCTTTCAGGACGTATTCACATGCTGCAGTTGTACAACGCATTAAAGGGAACCTGTCACATAGGTTATGCCCCCCTTGCTGAGGGCAGCACAAGCTTGTGTCAGACCTGCTGTTTCCAGCGCTGTGTCCCTTATTCTGTAAGAGGCTGTAGTTTTAGAGCATTTACCCCTCAAATCTTATTCATGAGCAGGTGTTAGCTCCACCCACCAAAGGCTAGCCCCACCCACTGACAGTTATTCACATGTTTCTACCTATTCAAAGTAATAGGTTCATCAGTTGAGGTGGGCGGGGCTAGCCTCAGATGGGCGGGGTTTGAAAAAACTGACTGACCCTTTTCTGGCTGAAAACTGCAGATTTGAGCATGAAATACACGAAAACTCCAGCATCTTACAGAATAAGGGACACAGCGCTGGAAACAGCAGGTCTGACACTAGCTTGTGCTGCAGCAAGGGCGGCATAATCTGTGACAGGTTCTCTTTAAAGACCGCCCTCTGGAAAACGGCTTTTCCTTGTAGTTGGCTGTGGTTTTTCTGTGTGAAGCGTGTAAAATAAATGTCTCCTCAGTAGAACCTACATAGAGTATTCAGAGCCTGTAACTATGCCGCTGTTTCTTGTGGGTGCAGTGATGAGCGCACTGATCTGTAGGCCAGTGAGGCTTCAGTAGTAGAATGACTCTCTTATTCCAGTCTGACTTCCTATGTCGCATACAGGTAGTTTCACAAGCCGTGCCGCTGTCATAACACGTGTTCCTTTCTCTAGTGCAGTGTTGTTCTGTGTAGTCTTTGTAGACCGGAGGGAATAGCTCTTGTTTATCTGGTACATAAATAGCACACTTGTGTGCCGGTGCTCCTCCACATCTGATGCCAGCTGTTCTCATGTCTGCCGTGGTTACCTCCTAGTTACATGGTAGGTACTTTGATGTTTCTTGAGTTTGACTTGGCTATACGCAATATGCCGGCTGTTTTGGAGCGACGCACTGATCAGCGCATCTTTCCAAAGCATGGGGGGCTGGCCCCATTGACATTCATTGTTAGGGTACCTAAGGGTATGTTCATACAGCTTATTTTGGTGCGCATTATACGCGGCGAAATGCGCGCCGCAATTACGGTAATCCATAGCTCTCACAGATTGTACGATTGTATTGTACGCGCGGGGGGAGAATTGACATGTCAATTGTTTGCGGCGAATACGCGCCACTAACAATGAATGTCTATGGGGCCGGCGCCCGGCCACCCCCTCGTGCTTTGGAAAGACGCGCTGATCAGTGCATCGCTCCGACACACCTGCCGTATTGCGGTGCGTACTATACGCGCCTCAATACACCGTGTGAACATACCCTAACTGGTAGAGAGGGCCTTGCATGTGCAAGCTTACAATCTACAAGAAAGGAGGACGGAGCAGTGTAAACAGTGCAGACAAAAGTCGCAGAAGCAACACAATCCCTTCAAATAGGTGGTCAGTGCTGGTGCCGAGAATTGGATCTTCACCCATTTAATAGGGGTATGTTCACACGATGTACACGCCTCAGCGCGTACTCACGCGGCGTGGGGGGGGCCGTGCCCGCCGGCCCCATGGACATGCATTACTCGCTGCGTTCTCCCCGCACGTACAATATGATCGTATAGGGAGAGGAGGCGTAATCCATAGTTCTCTGGAATATGGATTACCGTAATTATGGGGCGCATTTCCCCGCGTATTAAGCGCAGTACGGTGAAATGCGCTCCAAAATCAGCCGTGTGAGCATACCCTAACGATGGCCTTAGAATATGTTGACACGACGTGTTGAAATACGTGTGCTGGCCAGTGTGAGCTTTCAACAGCAAAAGGGTCCGGCCTCTAATTAGTTTAGTTTTCCTCTGCGCAGGAATATGTGGGTGTAACATTGCACTATGGCCTTACCGTATTTGCAGGCCGTACTTCATGCGTATTACAATGCAATTACCAAAGTACACCCTAAACATACATCATGTGAACATACCCTAAGGATAGATCATTTCTTTTGAAGAATAGTAATCCTTTTAACAATGTAAGTTTATTTTTTGTGTGTGTTTTGTTGCAATGCTGCTTTGCTGCATGATTCTGTAGCCGTGTGCTAAGATCTGCCATTTACAACTTCATGTTTTGCTTTTCCTTTTCAGAAATCGCCATATATCGGATTTCTTTAAGCGATCCAGGAAGCCAGGTATGCATACTTATCATTATGGGAAAATCTGAGCACTTCTTAGCAGGGCTGTGGAGTCGGAGTCGTGGACTGACTCAGACTCCCAAAATATGTAATAAGTTGGTCCAGTTAGTTCGATGCAAAGAGCAAGAGGAATTGGGTCTGGCCAGTGTTGCTGCTCCCATATCTTCAGCCTTATCACGAGGAGTGTAATTGATGACATGGAGCAGGAAAAGCGCTGCCCCAGGGGAAAAGATTCTGCTCCCAGGGCAAAGAGATTTCAGCAACATTTTTCACCTGCTTTCAAAGAAGTAGAAGAGTTCAACCATTCATCAAAACAGACTGTGGCTGAGGCAATTCCTTTATACCCTGACATTGTTAGAGATGTTTCCCCTGTGGTCACCGCTTTGCCCCGAACCCAAGTTAGTGTAGAGAGTTCGTTCTCTAGCCTGGAAATAATGAGATCAGATGTGAGGTCATGTATGCAGGATCTGATGGAGGCGATACTATTTCTCAGAACAAATTCAGAGACTCCACAAATGTTCCTGCAGTGTTTTGCATATTTACAATTTTTTTGTGTTCTAAAGTCATGTCCAATAAATATATTTTACACTGACAAGCAAAATGGTAACAATGTTTTGAACTTCTGACTTTCAGGCTCCATATCTCACCATCCACTACAGCTTTGTACATGAGGCTACTGTAATTGTATAGTCATCTGACCAATATTATACATAAATTGGACTTGCAAGTATTTAGCATCTGCTTAGTTAATTGCTCCTAAAAAGTGTTATTTTTTATTATCTTGTTAGTATTTGGGAAATCCACCTTTGGTTTTCAATACTGCCTGAATCCTTCTGGGCTCTGAATCAGATTCAAGCATATCTTGACCAAAATCTGATCCCAGGTCTCTTCTACACATTCCCAATGTTGGTGCAGACTGGACTTGGATACAAATACAGCTTTTTCTTCACCCAAGTGTTCAAAAGATCAAAACATTGTTACCATTTTGCTTGTCAGTGTCTGCTCTACCTAAATAGCTTGATTATTGTATCATAAGGTGATAAACAGCCTGTTGTTACCATTTTACTACAGTAAAGTTATCACTTAAACATGCGCCGTGTATGAGGGAGTCGGAGGTTTGGGAAATTGAGGAGTCGGGGCTTCGGCTTGCCGACTCCACAGCCCTGCTTCTTAGCATGTGCCCTCATTTTTATAAATAACATAAGAAACGTCCTCGCCTTTGCAGATCCAAACTCCTGCAGTCGGTCCAGTCTTTGTTTACTTCTAGGCATTGCATGACCTCTGTGCCCAGTCGATGTCCTTGGCAGTCACATACCGTTTCACTGACTACTTGCAAGCTTGAGTGGCTAATGGGGTCACTTGCTGGCCAGAAGTAAGCAATAATAGACCAACTAGTGGAGCGCCAGAGCTACATTGGTAGAGGATTAACCACTTAAGAGCCTTGCATTTTTTTTTATTTTTTTTTGTTTATACATTCGTGTTTTTTTTTGGGGGGGGGGGGGTTCCCTTTACGCCTTCCAAGAGCCATAACTTTTTAATTTTTATTTATTTTTATATTTTTCCACCTACCTACACATATGAAGAAGTTTAAGTGGGTTAAATAGCCGACAGTTGCCGGCTGTGTAGCTGGATCCTGGCGCAGTCCCGCTACATGACACCTTAGTGACCCTGATATGTAAGTTTATGTTTACGGTCACTAAGGGGTTGAAAAGCACGTACGTTTTTAGTGGTCTTTTACACAATTGGAGGCAGTTTGTAAGGTTCAGTAATGAGAATAATTTCTGGTGCATATTTCACACTTTTTTTTTTTCACAAAAAAAAGAGCACTCACTTGGGTCTGTAGATGGAATAATAAGTTACTGGTCTCAGAAAATGGCGCTGCAATGCAAATATGAAAAACAGTTATGTGTATTTTTTTTTTTCTTTCTTTCTTCATAGTAAAACATAATGAAAATCCTAAATATAGAGAACTTGTCATCTCTACAGTACAGTGAGTTCCATAAAAATAACTGGACAAAAGGAAAAGGGGTGGGGGGGGGGGAGGAGCGCAATTGCATTTTTTTTTTTTCATGTTCTACACCATAAATAATTTTCTATGGGCTTCCCAATACATGTAGTACTTTTACTGGTACCATTAAAACGTACAGCTTGTTCAACCACTGCTGCTTTCTGACTTCACTAGTGGGACCCCCATCGGTCAGACATTGATTACTTCTCCTATGATGGGTGCTAAACGTTTGTGGTGGGAAAACCTCTTTTAAGCTCTATCCACACGACGAGCATGTCTAGCTGGATTCCGACTTAAAACTAAAAGAAAGCAATTCCCATTTAATAGAAAATACACGATCTAGTTTGAGGCGTATTTTCATACTCATTCTTTGGTGGTATTTCGTGGGGAAAATGTGTAGAAATGTACTACTGATGTCAGCAAGATGGCTAAAAACCTTGTTATACATGCCCAAAATATTTGCACGAGGTGTGTATGAGGTCTTATAAAGCGGATCCACATCCAAAACCATGAATGAGACTCTCTTCTGACTGTTAACCGTAAATAATCCAAAAAACTACGCTAAATCTGCATGTGAAATACTCGTTGAAAACTCGTCAGACGATGTGTTTTTTAATGGCAGAGTCCAACTAGTAAAATTAACTCATCGTGTGAACGTCCTCTTAGACAGTAGTAAGGCTCTGCCTGTCTTATGCGTGCCTTTACATCGGAGTAAGGGTACTTTCTTTGATGGTTTTTCTGTTGCAGTATTAGGGCCTCGTTCACACGGCTTATTCTGTGACTGATTCCAGCCGTACTGCGCGCCATATTTGCGCTGCAGTACGGCTGGAATCCGTCCCAGTCATTACGGTAATCCATAGTTCTCAGAGAACCATGGATTCCGTCTCTTCTCCCCGCTCAGCGAATACGCCGAGGGGGAAGAAAGTGACATGCGCATTATTTACGGCGTGTACGCGCCGTGAATAAAGAGTGTCTATGGGGCCGGCCCCCCGCCCCGTCCCCCCTGCACAGCTGCCGCCGTAATTGCGGGGCAAAATCCGTCCCCGCAATAAGCCGTGTGAACATTGCCTTGCACTGTAATGAAACTGCCCTTTTTAACAGCAAGCTTCTTCTAATTTCCTAAATTGTAAGAAATGAGTAATCCATTATTGTGCGCAAAGACTTGTGTACTACTGGTAACAAAAGGCTTCACATTGTGGAGAACCCATAATGGTAGCACGCACATGCTCAATAAACAAGTCTCCATGAATCTGATAGTAAGGCTATGTCTACACAGACAAGTTAAAATACCGTCCAAAATCCACGGTATTTTAACTTCCCCGCGCCATTTTTTTTGCCAGAGGTTTTGCGCTAAAAATCACGGTCGGATTTGCTGTCGGGCCCATACATTGAATGTACGGTAATCTGACGGCAATCCAGCAGAAGATCTGACAGGTTTGAAAATCTGTCGGGTTTCAGCAGATTTCAAAACCAACCGGAAAAAAATCTGTTCTATGTAGAGTACAGCACAGATATTTTTTATTGCGGTCTATGGGGCACAGGTTACAGTCAGATTTTTGGCGTATTCTAAATACTGAATCCGCTGAAAATCCAACTAAAAATCGGTGCTGGGTAGACATGGCCTAACAAGTGAACATAAAGAAAAGAACAATGCCGGAATCAGACTTCTCTCAATAGGCAAATCGCATATACGTAACGCAAAAATGAGAATGAAGCTATTCCTTAAAGGCAGGTCGGCATACATTGATATCCCAGTGTGTATAGGAAGCATACTGAGGAGAGTGGCAATACCTTTCGAAGCAGTTTAGGAAATTGAAAGGAGCCTGCTTTTAATGAATCGGTGCGGTACTGCAATAGAAAAACTGCACCATGTGAAAGCACCCCAAGGTTGCTCTTACATGCTTAGGTTTTGTGGTGTTTTTGGTGTGGGTTTTTTTTTTTTTTTTTTTTTAATTTCAGTACTGCATCGCAATTTAAAATGCCTTTTAAACCAGCAAGTTTCTTTCAGTCACCTAAAACTTTTGGAAAGGTGTTACAAGGGAGCGATCAACTACTGTGTTTATAATCCGCAAGACTTCAAACACAATAATTGATCACTCACTTGTAACACGTTTTCAAGTTTAGATAAGTGAAAGAAGCTTGCTGGTAATAAAGGCAGTTTAATTGCTGTGCAGTACTGCAAGGGAAAAAATGCACCTTGTGCTACATGTCTTGTGTCTGAAGAATTCTTAGTTCATAATTGGATTAATTCTTAAGTTCTTCTTATATGTATATTGATCATGACTTTAGTGCTGGTTTGCTGTCAAGCCGTCACCTTAGTGTGGTTGAGTCCAAGAGATTTATTGAGCGTTTGTAGATATTCTAGACTTTGGAATATTAGCATTTCATTTTCTTACACATGTATTATCTTATGTCAGTTATGTGTGAGGAATTTATGCAGCTTTCATATATACTTTTTGTAGCACTTGGTCATTGCATGCCATTGATAGAATAAATTCAGGGTTTAACCTAATTTCACTCTTCTATTTGAAACTGGTGATGAGCAGAGGGTTAATTTGCTTAGTTTGAGCAGGTCATGGCCTTGGCTACCCTTTGGCATGAGACCAGGGTTGTTATTGGTAATAGACATGTGCTATAGGCACATGCCTGTGTTTTTGTAGTGTAACTGCTCATAGCCTGAGGTTATAAAGGAATAAAAGAGCCAAGCGGAAATTTAAACTGGTTATAACTGGATCTCACGTGTGCACAACAAAATGTACTTCTATGAGCCTCTGAGACGTAATATGCGCCTTATATCTGTATTGATTATCATAAATGTATTCTCATTTTTACTAGAATATTGGTACAACATATTATGCTGCACAGCTTTCACCCAACAGTTCTTTTGTTCTAAATAAAGGGAACTGACTGGTGCACTGCCTCTCAGACTCTGCTATATGCTACACCTGTGGTCTCTCTGCCTTTAAAACTTTTAGTACTTTTGATTTATGAGAAACATACGATTTGTAAAAATCATTTACTGGAAAAAGTCTGCATCAGTTTTTGGCGTCAAGCCTATTTCTCCATAAATTCTCTTCTAATCGTGTCACGTTTTTCTACCCACAGAGAGAGACGCTCTTATATCTGCTTTCAGAGGAACTGTCAGCGAGTCAATGAAGCTGCAGACTCAAGATGCTGAGTCCTGGAATAAAATTTCAACCACATGTAAGAGAGCGAGAAAGATCCCGACATCTTCAGCAAACAAGAGTCCCAGCATTAATCCCAGTCTAAGTGTCAGGAAAGAGAATCAGACCATGGTAAGAAATTTTGAGGAATTTTGTCGAAATTGCGGCAAGAGTTTACTATCTCCAAGGGTGTTGCTGAAGAGACTCATTTTGCCGGTCAACTCAAAGGTCTTTTTAGGAGACAAAGGAGAGTACCAAATCTTTTCAGATGATTTTAAGGCAGTTCATGTCTTTAACAGTGATACTGGTCTGCACTTGCCATCCGTTAAATGTGGATTACGTTCTAAAAGTGCACTGACTCTCTTGGGGGAAGCTCCTTCATCTCATGACCAGCATTTTTATAATGTGTGTCGAACCACAATAAGTAGGCAAAACACGTTCTCTCCTTCAAAGGCTGTTAACTTATTAATGTCAGATTCACAGGCACCCCTTGTCTTGTGCCAGGATGAAATAACTCAGAAGAAAAACATAAACCTGGTTGTTACTCTAGGGAAAGCTGGGTCAAATCAGTGTGGTCAACAGGTATGACTGTTTGCAACCAGATAGTAGTGTGTAGCAGTGCTTTGCTTCTTTTCCTCCTCAATAACAGGCTTTATGGTGTTGCCGTTGTATAGTATACATTGATCATCCCATAGTTGTCACCCTTTTAAATGCAACAATTATTGGGATCCTACTGGATGTATTTTAGTAAGGATCTAGCTCATATAAGAATTCATTATTTTTCAAATTTTGGTAGTATAGCTTTCAGGAGTTTTCCCATCGGAGGTGGCCCGGGTAGTGACAGCTTAACTGTTTCCAATGCTCTGTCACTAATGGCCTAATTTACAGCTGATTTAGAGCGTTTACATTATGTATCTGACAGCATG
Source organism: Phyllomedusa bahiana (assembly GCA_025379985.1). Classification (NCBI taxonomy): domain Eukaryota; kingdom Metazoa; phylum Chordata; class Amphibia; order Anura; family Hylidae; genus Phyllomedusa; species Phyllomedusa bahiana. The sequence goes on from JAODAL010009061.1 coordinate 52,385, forward strand.
TGTATCTGCCGGAGAGGAGTCATATTCATGACCTGCTGCTTGCTGTGTCCACCCGCTGCTGACTGACACTAACCATTAGGCCCCGGTTCACACAGCTTATTGCTGATGTAATTGCGGGACGGATTTCGCCCCGCAATTACGCTGGCTGCCGTGCAGCGGGGGGCCGACAGCCCACCGGCCCCATAGACATTCATTATTCACAGCGCGTACACGCCGTAAATAATTGACATGTCACTTTCTCCCCGCTCGGCTGATTCACCGAGCAGGGAGAGGAGACGGAATCCATAGTTCTCTATGAGAACTATGGATTACCATAATGGCTGGGACGGATTCCAGCCGTACTGCAGCGCAATACGGCTGCAATCCGTCCCTGCAATAAGCCGTGTGAACAGCCTCTTAGGGTATGTTCACACGGTGTGTTGAGTCTGTGTGAACATATGCTTCTAGATATGTGTTTTGGTCCGTCTGTCGGACCCTAAACGGACCCAAACACGTAAATAGCAATGTGATTTACATTGCTTTTAATATGAAACATTGGCGTTCACGCGAGTGATCGCTGATGCGTGTCTTAATACGTCTTTCGGATCGGTCTTCTGGATCCGTTCCAAGAATTGATATGTCAATTCTTGGTCCGAAAGACGCAGCAAGAGCCCTGTAATAAACTATAGGGTGCGATGTTGCTGCAAACATACAGCTGCGTGTTGGATCCATGTAGGATCCGATCGCCGATGCGCTTTTTGGATCCAACACGGATCCAAAATCGCCGTGTGAACGGCCCCTTACTGTAAATGGGGATAAAAATGTGCGATGGATTCATCTCTAGAAGCGAGGGCTGTGCACTGACAGATTCATAAGTTCTCTAAGACTATTGTAGGTTAGGGCATAAGTAGCAGTTCCATCACCACCTGACCATTTCTCTTTAGAAATGTGACCACCACAATATGCTGATCCCTCTGGGTCCTGGTCCCACAAGCTCCAGCAGACAGCTGGTTTTACCACTATAAGCTAAGTCGTAATAGGGCACATAGACATAGAAAAGTTGGTGGTTTTATGAAACTACACATTTAATGGCTAAAGCTGGCCAAACATGTGCGTTAACGGTAGTCGCGTTTTTGGCATGATAGACCATTTCATTTGTATGAGGAACTCCTTAATCTCCCATGATGGCAAATGTGATGGAACAAGGTTCCAAGATGCCTAATGCTTTGTTCCTGTGGAAGCGATATACACTATTGAAACAAACGTGCACATTTGGTTTGGGCTCAATGTGCAAGTTTATAGTGTGGCTGGGAGAAGTAGCTGTTGGCCGAACGAGCGGCCATCTATCTTCTTTGTATGTTCAGCTTATTCTAAGCCATTTGACAGAGGCTTTTGTAAAATCTGCTGAACATCTAAACAGTGAGAGTTTTCAGATTGATAATGTTCTCTAAAACGTTGGTAGATTAGGGAGTGACACAGCAGGTCTATCACTACCTTGTGCATCCATTGGAATCAACAGTTGTTGCATTAGTGTGTTGTATGTATTTCTGTAATGTGGTGGAGGTAGCTTTTAGTGTATGTTCACACAGCGTCTTGGATCTGTTTTTGCAATGCATAAATTGTGTTGTGCTAAACGCCAGAAATGTACCACAAAGTGTAGTACGTTTTTGGATACGTTTTCTTGACTGCAAAAACGTATCCCTATTGGTTCTATGGACTTTTCAATGCGTAAAATGGATCAAGAATTGACATGTCAATTCTTTGAATGCAAAAATGTATGTAAAACACGTATCGTCTGAACGCCGATATGTATTTTACATTGAAATCCATGTAATCACGCTTTGTTTTGGGTTCCATTTTACAGTACATAAAACGCACCCAAGAACTTATTTAACAGACGGCGTGTGAACATCACCTTATTGTGACTGAAAAGTATTGAAATGGTTTTATTTTGTTACTTCTTTGTACAGGTAAACATCACTTCAAGCCTTGGTGACGTTTTGGATGTACAGTTAGCATCCACAGCAATTAGTAATTGTTCTCTACCTAACAATGATGAAGTCAGTGTAAAGAAGTTGAAGAAAGGCACTTCCTATAAACCATTTTGGGATACATTGGATAGTGATGAATCTATTACAGGCTTTTCTTTAAGTAGTGATGATGAAGAGGAGGAGGAGACCTTTAAACCTCTGGATAAGATTTTCCAACTAGCAACAAAACCCGTTCCTGCCACTCCACAGAAGCAGGACCTAGACCAGTCCTTTGGGTCCATATCACAGTCTTCCCTTCTTGGAACTCCAGTAAGTGCGAACGTAAACTGACCATGCTTCTATTGCATTATTAACATTTGGTGACTTTTTAAATTTGTTTTTGTTTTGAAGGTTACTAAAAAGGTAAAGTCAAATTCCCAAGCGCCCTTGCTATATGTTAATAACTTGGATCGACTAGTGAAAGAACAGGAAGAGAGTAAGAGGTTTGTCAAACTATCTACACATCTATGCGTGTGTATAAATATGTACTTTACGTACATGTAGGAAATGACATTTTTTTTTTTTTTCTTTTTTTTTTTTTCCTGTCTTAAAAAGACAAGCTCCATGAACACTCTATAACACACATGTACAATTGTGCTAAGCGGACGTAGACCTTTCTCACCTATACTACATATGAAATCTTATACCAACCTGAGACACAGAAAATACCTGAAAAGAATTCACAACAGCAAAGCCAAATTATGTACCATCTGTGATATATATATCTCATGTTCATTTATAAATAAATGAGGGAGAGCTGTGTGTGTGTGTATATACCGTGTTTCCCTGAAAACAAGACAGTGCGTTTTTTTTGTTTTTTTTCAAACTTCCTAATATAAGGCATCCCCTGAAAATAAGACATAGTGGAAGTCATTGCTGCAGTTCCCCATACACGGGGCCGTCCCTAAGGGCGGGCAAAGAGAGAGGTGGGGGGGGAGGGGGTGTTCCCAAGCCCCGTCCACCTCGAGATACAGCACTGGGACATACTGTCTTAGCAGAGGGGTGAAGGACCTGTGCAGGGAGGTCATGTGACTGATGTCACCACAAGCCCCAAACTTCCCAGGATAGGAGACAGAAAGTGTACAAGTAAGAGAGAGATGGGGGTGGGTGGGAGAACAGAGCAATGATACTGACACACACACATCTCACATGATGGCTGATGGGGCATGCTGGAACTTCTAGTTCCACAGGTCCCAGCTTGTCACATTTGCCATCTTTTGAGATAAGTCACTGCAGCTGCCATAAAATGTCCTTTACATACATATATCTTATGGTTTGTGACTCTAAACTTTGAGATATATATATATATATATATATATATATTATATATATATATATATATATACGCAGCTCTCCCTCATATGTTTATTTACTCTATGAATCCTCCCCCACTCTCCGTAGAGCAGCTGCATTGTGAAAGCAAATATGCTCTTTACAATGTTCTGTGCAGCTATCCAATGTAACTTATATTAGACATTATACTGAGCCTGTAAACTACATATCTCAAAATCAGAGGGTTTTGAAAGGAGATGATGGGTGAGCCAATCTTAACTAGCTCTGGTCCTGGGTGTAATGATCCCATCTTGGTTTTAGATAAAGGGTGGGATAAGAGGAGAGCCTACCTTCTCCGTGGAGCCAGTAAGGCGCACTTTTTTGCTAACTGGTAAATATGAGGAACTTCTATAGGGGGTCTGTGTACTGATAAACAAGACCTTGCACAGCATGTCTATTTTAGTACATACTAGTGTTTCCTGTGAAAAAATAACTCTAAAGCATCTTGTCTCATACCTCTTTTTTGTGTTGTGCGGTTACTCTTATTTATTCTAGGAATGTATTGCTGAATCAGTCAACTGGATGTTACCATTACTGATTTTTGAGAGGGTGTGCCCCTGCACACATTGAGCACTATAGGTGACATGTATGAACAGGGCTGCGCCAGAAGTCTGGCGTCTTTTCAGCCCGACATCTAGCGCAGCCTCGTTCACAATAGTTATAAACCTGCCACATGCCAATTTCAGGCGCATTACAGAGCGCCCTCGGCACTTTTTAATGTGCCTGATTTCAGGGGCGTGCGGGAGGCGGGACGGACTAGAACTATACAATACTATAGATTTATAGCTTCTCTACGGCATTTCTAGATGCACTTTCAAAGTGGTTTACCTGAGCCAGAGTTGTTGTTTCTGTGCTAGAATGCACCTGATTTATGACCCGCAGTAGACCGAATTCTACACTATTATAATGCACACAACAATTGGCGTCTACTTGCCAAAAATCATACATATCGCCCTAACTGTGCAATGTCAGACTGCAGGGATACAGTCCAATTGGTAACGTCCAGCTGACAGATTCAGTGATACATTACTAGAAAAAGTAACAGAAGAACAGCACAACGCAGAGTTATAAGAGAAGATGCTCCAGAATTGCTTCATAGGAAACACAAGTATTTACTAAAATAAACATGTTAAATGGTGACATGTCATCTTTAACTGCAGTATTTGTCCAGGGTACACCAACGGTCAGTGGCCATTAAGTGACAATCTTCCGTTCTTGTTAGAATCTGTGCACTAACACAAAGATTAGACTACAAGCGCGTTTATCGCGTCCCCTTGCCGTACGTGCCAGCAAAGCTGCTGGTACACGTCACACATCCACAGGCCCCCTACTATTTCAGAGGAAGCCGTCTTTTCAGCCTCTGTCAGGGAGGCATACATCAGCATTTCTGTGTTTTTCCCCTCCTTCTGTGAAAATTTCTATACAAAGAGAATCCCACAAAATAACCTATACCAAGCGGTATGCTTACAGCAAAAGTAGCCATGTGACTGCAATTTAAGTACATCATTTGTTGCTGCTTTTTTTTTTTTTTCTGTTTTGTGACGTTACTATGTTTTCTCGGTCAATGTGTATCAGGATAGATGAGATGGAAAAGTTGCTCCATAAAGATCTAGAGAACGGCTTGGGAGTGGCGAGTGAAAAACAGGACATCAACACAGAGGATGGTGAACTTACAGATGAGCACAGGTAAACCCTAATGGTTAACTGGTGCATTTCCTTCACTGGTGAATACCAATATTGCTTTTTCTCAGTTACATATTGTCATTTCTATTACATCTTGTTCACACGATAGCATCCAAGTCACATGACTGCTGCACTTGATTATAGTGATTGTATGACTGCTTTTAATTTTAAGACACTCCTGAATTATAAAACAAAAAAAATCATGAATATATTTTCCACGCTCCTAAACTATGGATTCCATATTTTCATTTATAGAGAATTTTTAGAGAAATTTACGTTGGTCTCGAATGCTATACCGGATCAGCATCCAGGAGAGGAAGTCTTCCATTTACATGAATCTGGAGCGATCTTTAACCTCCGTTCACTTGACTTGAAACATTCAGAATTCCCTGATGGAAGCTCAGAGGAAAACATAATTCTCAGGTGAACTAAGTTTTCTGTACACTTGCTTGTGTGTGTATTATGCAATTTATTTTTTTTCATGTGAATGTTTTTAGTTAACTTGACGGGCCTGCGTACAATGGACTATATATATAGATATTTTATATATTTATATTATATATATATATATATATAATATTTATATATATATATAAAATAAATTTCTATATCTTACACCATTTGGAACAAACAGTAAGCATTCTGTGCAAAGTCTGATGAAGAAAGGTATGAGGATGAGGCTATGACCTAGGGGTTCAAATAAGAACAATTAAAATGGATTTTATTTTTGTACTTGCATAAAATAGCGGGCTGATTCATTGGGGACAAAGCACATTTGTGGATAGGCCTTGCACTAGGGGGAGGCTCTGACACAAGGCGGTAAAACCAAGTGTTGGCTCTGCCTAGGCAGGCTATATCTCTTCTACCGATGCCAGGCTATTTGGTTGGTGCAAGAGCCTTAGTAGAAAAGAATGAACTGCAAGCTGATTCCAGGAAGAGAACAAGAAGAAAAAAAAAAAAAGGAATTAGATGAGAAGGGAGTTTAAAGTACAAAAATTGTCTTGTCAATATCATTGGGGATACAGAACTTTGGGATGTCCAAAAGACGTCCCAGATGCTGGATAAAAAAAGAAAAAATGCAGCAGACCTGCAGAGCAGCTTTTGCCTCCTACAGACACGATGCTAAAACTGAGTAGCCTGGCCATCCGTTTAGGAGGGAATATACGTCATACGGGCGGAGCCAACACTTTTTGTTTCTGCCTAGTGTCAGCCTGCTAGGTCGAGGGCCTATAACCAAAGGTGCTGTGTCCCCCAATGATATTGAAGACAGAGCGAGAGATTGCTGTGTCTACAGATAATCGGGCCCTGCACTTGAACATACATTTACGGTTATGTTGACCTTTTTTGGGGGTGGGGGGGATGCGGGGGGGTTTTAGTGGTAAAAGAAAAAAATTAAATACAAATTGTACTTATCTTCCCCTATTTCAGCCAGCAGAGGGAGCTAACCCTAGAAAAATTCCTGCCTCTCTGAGGAACAAGCCATGTAATAATTTGCTGTGAAAACAGCATGAACCAACTGACTGGTAAAAAAAAAAAATAAATGTGGGATTGATCCTTTCGGCAGGTTTGATATCATCTCCACCCCTCATCCCTCCTCCCTTTGGCTTTGTGAGAAAGGAGGGGGAGGTTATTTTGTCAAGCCTCATCCATTTTGTGTGGACAAAAGGCACTAAGATTTGTTCTAGTAGTTTGTACACTGTAGGTGGACATCAAATCTATTGACAGCAGCAGTTCCCTCTGTCATGTTACGTCAGTTCCCCTTTTTTTTTCTTATTTTGATACACATCATTCCTCATTTTGTTCCTCCTTTTTTTTGCATGTACATCGTTTCCACATGATCTTACACATAGTTCCACTATGATATACATTTATCGAGGAGCGAAAGTACATCCAGGGAAGCAAATTGTATTAAAAACACAAGGAACTAAATGATTCATTAGTCCCTATTGTTTTATACACATTTTACCCTCCCCTCCGGTTACACATGATTCTCCCCATCCACAGTTCCACATGGTTCCCCCTCCACAGTTTAATTTCCCCCACTCCCCAGTTATTAATGCCTATCCCCCCCCACAACACCAAAACACAGGTATATCGGCTTATAACATCATATCACCACTTGGCCAATTTATAAAAGGCTTAGCCTCCCTCCCACCCCCCAACCCAAACAAAAAAACAACAAAAACACAAAAAAACCCAAAACAAAAAAAAAAAATAACAAACACAACAACAACAAAAACAAAAAAAAAAGAAACAACAAAAACCAAAACAAACTAAAAAAAAAAAAAAACAAAAAAAAACAAAAACACACAAACAACAAAAACAAAAAACAAAAAAAAAAAAACGAAAAAAAAAACAAAAACAAAAAAAAAAAAATAAAAAACAAAACAAAAAAAAATAAACAAAAAAAAAAAAAAGACACAACCCACACGAACAACACACAAAAAAAACAAAAAACACAAACAAAACACAAAAAACAAAAACAAAACAAAAAACACAAAAAAAACAACAAAAAAAAAAAAAACACAAAAAAACCCAAAACAAAAAAACAACAAACAAAAAAAAAAAAACAAAACAAAAAAAAATCACAAAAACTCACACACACAAAAAAATAACACAAAAAAAAGAAACAAAAAAAACAAAACAAAAAACCAACCACCAACACCCCAAACCCAAACAGACCCCCACCCCCCAACAACAAAAAAAACCAAAAAACAAAACAAACAAAAAACACAAAAAAACCAAAAAACAAAAAAAAACAAAAACCAAACACAAACCCAAAACCAAAACCCCAAAACCACAAACAAAACACACCAAACCCCACCCCAACCACAAGCCACAAACACACACCCAACTCCACAAAAAACACACCCAAAACCCCCTAACTCCCACCCCCCCACCAAACAACCCCCCAAACCCCCCCACACACCACCCCCCCCACACCCCCCCATCAGGGTCTTGTTAAGTGGACGGATGTCAAGGCCACCAACAAAATCAATACCTACTGCCCACCATCCTACGGCTGCAATCAAGGGGGCGGGGGTGGTGGGCTGGGGGGGTGGGAAGGGGATTTGATTGAGGATGGGGGGGTGAGGGAGGGGGGTGGGGGGCGGGGGCAGGGAGGGGGTGTGTCGGGGGTTAGACGGGGGGGGCCGAGGGCAGCGGGGGGGGGGGGGGGTTGGGGGGGGGTGGGGGGGTGTGGGGGATGGGTCGGGGAGGAGGGGGGATGGGGGGGGTGGGGGAATGGGGGTGCTGGGGGGATGGGGGGGGGGGGGGTAGAAGTGGGGGGGGGGTGGGAGGGGGGGGGGGGCAAAAGGTGTGGGGGTGCGGGGGGAGGGGGGGTTTGGGGGTTGGGGGGGGGGGGGGGGGATGTGCGGGGGTGGGAAGTGGTGGGGGTGGGGGAGTTGGGGAAGGGGTCAGTGAGTGGTTGGGGGGGGGGCGTTAAGCGTATGGGGCGAGATTCTGGGGTGAGAGGAGGGGGGGGCGGGGGGGTGGAGGAGGTGGGGGGTTGGCGTTGGTTACGAGGGGGCAGTGGGTCAAGGGGATAGGGAGAGCGTGCTAGGGAGCGGGGTGATGGGGGGATTGAGGGTAGGGTATTATGGGGGGGTGGGAGAGGGCAGGGAGGGGAAGTGGGCGGGCGGCGGGGGGGGAGCGGGGGTCTGATGGGGGAGAGGGGGGGGGATAGGGTGGGGAGGGGGGGAGGTGGGGGGGGGGTTGGACGGCGTAGGAAGAGGGGGCGGGGGTTAGGGGTGGAGAGGGGGGGGGGGGTGGGGGGGTCGAGCGGGGCTGGTGATGGGGGGTGCCCGCGGTTTGGCGGAGGGGTTTAGCAAGGGACGGGGAGGCGGGAGCCCGCGCGAGCGGTGGTTATCGGGTGGGGGGGCGGTAGCTTACGTATAGGGAGAGGATAGCAGTGAACGGTGTGCAGGGGTGGAGCGGATGGGTGAGAGGTGGACTGGTAAATAGGGGATTGCGGGGGGGGGGGCGCTGGGCGGGGCCGGGGGGTGGGGGGAGAGTTGGGGACAAGGGGGGCGACGACCACGGGGAGGGGGGAGAGGGGGTGGGAGGGTAGGGTAGGCAACGGGGGGGGTAGGTGGAGGGGGACGGGGTCGCGGTGAGGAGGGGTTCCGGGGTTTTTTTGGGGGGGGGGGGGGAGGGTCGGGGACGGAAGGCGCGGTAAGTGCCAGCGTGCGGGGGTGTTTGAATGGGGGGGGGGGGGGTGTCGGGGGGTCAAGCATCAGGAGAGGTGGAGGGGTCGTAGATGGGGTTGCGGGTGGCGGGGTGGGTAGAGGGTCTCCAGAGGCGGGGGTTTTATTTCGGAGGAGTGGGTACGTAATAAGGTATGGGGGGAACGCGTTGGCGACACGGGGGAGGGCGGGGGGGTGTGGGGGGGTGGGTGGAGAAGCTTGTTTGTGGTGGGAGTTAGGGTCGGTAGGGCGGGGGAAGAGCATATGGTGGGGATGGTTGGGGTGGGCGAGATGGAAGGGTTGGGTGGACGGGGGTGGGTTGGGGGGGGAGGGTAAGGGCAAGTGTGTAGGGGGGGCGGGGGTGGGTGAGTAGGGGGGGGGGGGGGTTGGGGGGGCGGGGGGGGGGGGAGGGGTTGGGGGTTGGAGGGTGGGGGGGGGGGGTTTGGGAGGGCGTTGTGGGTAGGGTAGGGGGGGCTGTAGTAGCGGTGGTGGGTAATGGGTGGGAGCGGGGTTGGGTTGCGTGAGAGTGTGGTGATGTGTTGTGTGGGGGGGAGGGGAGGGGGGGCGTAAGGAAGTGGTGTGGGGGGCTAAGTGGTTGGTGTTGGTTTGTGTCGGGGTTTGGTTGATGGTGGGGTTTGTGTGAGGGAGGGGGGGGTGGGGGGGTATAGTTGTTGGTTGCTGGGGTGGGGGGGTGTTGATGGGTTGGTGTTGTTTGTTGGGGTGGGGTGGTGTGTGGGGTGCGGGCGTGGGGTGGAAGCGGATGGATGGTGGTTGCGGGGGATAGGAAGGGAGGGTGGTGAGGTTGTAGTGGGTGGGGATTGTGGGGGTAGGTGGTGGTTGGGGCGGGTTGGTGTGTTGGTGGGGTTGGGAGGTGGTGGGTGTGGTTTTTGGGAGGGTGGGAGGGGGGGGGGTGAGTTTGGGGTGAGTTGGGGGGGGGGTGGAGAGGGCGGGGAGTGGTGGGTTGGTAGGCGGGGGGTGTGGGGGGTGGGGGGGGTGGGGGGCGGGGAGTGGAGGGGGATAGGTGGTTGGGTGGAGGGGGGGGGGCGGGGGCGGGTAGGGGTGGTGAGGGGGTCTTTAGTATTGGTGCAGGGGGGGGGCGGGGCTGCCGTGGTGGGTGGGGCGGGGGGGTGGTGTAGAGGTGGGGGGCTGGTTCTGGCGGGGGTAGGGCGGGGGGGGGGTGTGGGGGGGGGTGGGCGGGAACGAGGTGGTGGTCTGGAAGCGTGGGGAGGTCTTTCGGGGGGCGGTGAGGGGGGGGGGCGTTGGTAGTGGTAAACGGGTGGGAGATGGGGGTGGGGGGGTTGGGGGGGTGGAGTGCGGTGTTGGGGGTTATTTTGTTATGCTGGTTTGGGTGTATTGGAGGTTATTGGGGTTTTTGTTCTGTTGGTTTTTGTTTTGGGGGGGGTATGGTGTGTACGTATTGCCCGGATATGTATAAGAGGCTAAATCCTTCCCCCACCCCCAACCCCCAACAACCCACGCAGGGTTATAGGTGGCTAATCATTCCCCCCCACCCACCCCCCACGCCCCCCACCCCACCCCCACAAACATGGTAATTTAGAGGCTAAAATCCTTCCGCCCCCCCCCCCCCCCCCACACCCCCCCCCCCCCCCACCACAGGTTTATAGGATAATCCTTAACCCCCCCCCACCCACCACCACCAACAGGGCTACTGAGGCTATTCTTATCTTCTCCACCCCCCCACCCCACCACAGTATAGAGGCTAATCATTCCCCCCCCCCCACTACAGGTATAGAGGCTAATCCTTCCCCCCCCCCCCACCCCAAACACAGGTTTGTAGGTTTTATGTATTTTTGTATAGAGGCTAATCCTCCACCCCCCCCCCCCCCACCCACACCACAGGTATAGAGGCTAATCCCCCCCACCACCACAGGTATAGAGGCTAATCCCCCCCACCACCACAGGTATAGAGGCTAATCCCCCCCCGCCCCACCACAACCACAGGTTTAGAGGCTCTATTGGATGTAGTTATCCTCAATTCACATGTAGCTCACAGGAGATTAGCAATGTGAAAAAGAGCTAAATGTGAATTGAGGAGAACTACATCCAATCGAGTGCGCTGTGGAGTTCCTCAGCTCTTCTTTGCCATACAGACAATGATGACCTATTGCTAGGTATGTAATTTTATCTGTTAGGTCCAAACCTCTGGGACCTTTCTCCTAAACTGGCCCCAAATCCTATACATTCTGAACAGAGGTGGCCAGGACTCTCCCATAAAAAATGAATGGCCGTTTTTTGTTTTTTTTTAAACTGAGTTTTTATTATGATTTTTCACATAGAAATAAGTGGTCATCAACAGTAAGCAGTAAACAAATGCTATATGCAGAATAAACAAGGGAAGTATTGCATGGTTATCAGAGGTTACCCACGCCCTTCAACCATAATAAACAAGCAGAAAGGGTCATCTGAATGTTTGAAAACCATGTTCACAAGAAACTATTAGAAACACATAAAAGATCTTTTGAACAGTACACGAAGAAGGACATGACTAAGATGGTGGGAGGATTCACAATGGTGAAGGGTGGGGGGATTGAGGGGGAAGTCTCCTAACCATCATTTAGATAGGTCGTGGAATCTAGTGGGTATTGTCATGACTGTTGATGTAGCCCAGTAGGTGTCCCATCAGACCATATTTTGTCAGAATGGTCACAATCTTATCCTGAAAGGGAGGCTGTTAATTGTTCCACCGGCGCAGTTCTCTCAATTTATGTATCAAATCAGCTCTTCCAGGAGCAACCGTCTGCTTCCAATGGCCGCAATCAAATACACCTAGCAGCTGTAAAAAAAAAAAAAAAAAAAAAAAAAAAATGTTTTGGTGGTAAAAAATAAAAAAAAAAAAAAAAAAAAAAAAAAAAAAAAAAAAAAAATTTTAAAAAAAAAAAAAAAAAAAAAAAAAAAAAAAAATAAAAAAAAAAAAAAAAGACACTCAGCGATTGATCCTCTCGCCCCACTTACTTAGGGACCGGCCTCCTGGATCTGGGCCACTTAGTAGGAATACCAAAGGGTCTAGCGGGATTGTATTCACCCAGGATTCTCATGTAGCAGGTCTTTAACCTTGCCTCCAAAATGGCTGCACTCCTGCAATCCAGGAAAATGTGTGGGAGAGTCCCTATGGGCTGACTGCACACCTCCAGCACTGTGGGAGAGGTGTGCGGGAAACCATTTGTTGTAGAGATCGGGGTGTGGTACCTAGAAGAAAAGAATCTTTATTAGATTATTCTTTTTGAACCACACATGCGAAGACTCTGGCTGCTGCTCTCCAAATGACTGCCAGGTAAGAGGGATGTATAGCCTGCCAAGAATCGTCTCCCACTTTCTCCATGATTCATGAGTCCGTGGTTCTCTGTGTAGGGGATACTCAGGATATATAGTTTGCGAGATCAGCCCACTAGTTGATGACCCCGATTTGCAGAGGATTCAAAGGGGGTGGGGGGGTGGGGCGAGAGGACGTTGTCCCATAAGGGAAAAGAGGAGATGGCGAATCTGGTGAGATAATTGAACACAGAGCTTTGTGGTAGATGGTGTTCCCCCTGCAGGTCCTCAAAGCGAGCGCAGCTTCCTATGTCTGAACTGTAGAAAATGTCCCCAAAGCGGAAACAGGTTCCCGCACCCAAGCCATGGTCGAGCAAAAATAACCGAGGAGCTAGTGGGGAAGGAGTGGGTACAAAGAAAAGAGGTTTCATAGCGATGCCGGCGAAGCTAGCGGAATCTGTCCTTGCAATGGCGCCTTACCTGAATTGTGTTGTTTCATTGGACATAATAAATCCGACCCCCCTGAACTATGGCGAGCAGAGTCGCCCGAGGAAGGCATTGGGCGGAGTGAGGGGGCTAGAGAGCTTTTCTACTCCATCCATTTTGAATATGACCTGAGAGTTTTGCCCATGCCGGGATACGGCGGAGATGTGAAGCCCATTAGTAGTGGATCAATCGTTGGTACCGCTAACCCCCCTTTCTGTTTACTGGTCATCATGATTTCTTTTGCAACTCTGTGGCCTCCCTGTGCCCATATAATGTGGAGACATCGCGCCTGTAACGATTTTAAGCTCCTTCAAAGGGTTAACGCCAAGGGAAGGGTCTCAAACAATATTGTAATTCGGGTAGGATTGGACATTCTTCACCGTGCCTTATTCTAAAAAAAAGGAAATGTGGTAAAGAGTGGCCTCAAGTCTCTAAATAGATGGGGGGAAGTTAGCCTGGTAGAGGGAGCCAAATCTTATCTGTTGATGCGAGTTGCCCCAGGTATTAAGGGGAATGGGTTTGCCCATGAGTACGGGAAATTGTCTTAAGGGACGAGAGCGTTCTCTGGGGGGATATTAATAGGAAGAGCCTCAGTTTTAGTGGCATTCACACTATATCAGGACAGCGTTCCAAAATCGCCTCCAGTCAGGGCGTGCAACGTAGGTAAGGAGAAGATGTAAGTTGGTCAGGGTCAAGTGGATATCGTTCTGGAACAATGAAAGCTTTAAACTCTTTATTTTTCACCTGAATCCCCCTTATGTCCTGGGTGAAAGCCTAATGGCAGCAGTCTAGGGGTCGATGCTATAGGCAGAGATGGGGAGGAGAGGGGGCGAGGCCCTGCCTAGTCACATTTTTTTTAATCTGAAAGGCTAGGAGTTGTGATTTGGGGCAGTTTTGACTGCTGCTGGGGGAGAAGAAAAGATTATAGGTGTGATTGCCCCATTGAACGTCCTGTAAAAACCCTATGGGACTTTCAGGGTTTGCAAATAGAAATGGCCACCCAGGCCGTTCAAAAGGCCTTCTCGCATCTAAACTGAGGAGAAGGGCATGCTTGAGGCGAGCGTTCAGGATTTTCAATGATGGTCAATGGTGGCGTCTGGTGTTGTCCCTCCCTTGGCGACAAGGGGACAAATCCCACCTGTCTTTGTTAGATCAACTGGTTAGCCAAATCCCCAATCATTAGTCCAAAATCTGGTGAATATTTTTATTGTCGGAGTTCAGGAGGGCTATGGGCTTATAGCTTAGCAATGTCGCTGGGGTCTTTCCCGCTTTGTGTTATGAGGGTGAGGATGAGAGTGAGGACATAGAGCTAGGGATTGGCGAACTCCTTCTAAAGGAGTTGAAGAGGGAAACCATATGAGGCGCTTAAAATGTCAGAAAAAAACTTGAAAATACCCTGTTAGGCAACCCATTCTTAAGGACCGGCGATTTGGCCGGAGGGGAGACCCTTTAACACCTCTAGCAGTTCTTCCAGTTCCACAGGTGCATTTAGGGAGGCCGAGGCCTCTTGTGGAAGGGTGGCTAGGGGACAAGTCTGCAAAAATTCCCGGATGAGTCCCGGGCTCGTTTACCCATTCACTCGGGAGTTCAGAAAGATACGAGAGTAAACTTAGCGACGTATCCGAAAAATATTTTGGCAATAGGTCTTTGGTCATAGAAAGGGTTGCGTCCTACCCCTCAGGGCCTGTGGCAATAGGTTCGCCGACCTTTCCTTAAGCTGGCGTGCCAACATCGTGTGGGCTTTATGGCCGTGCTCATAGTACCGCTGCCTAGAGTAGAGGAGAAGCCTCTCAACAGCGTGTACCGCTAAGTCCTTCAACTCACTTCTAATCGGTCACCTTTACGTGTAAGGGTCGGGATGGACGGCGTTGAGGACATTCTCCTCTAAGTTTTTTAGCTGTCTGCGCAAGGAGTATTTTCTAGCTTCAAAATCCCTCTTTAAGCTTAGAGCCAGAGCCTATGCTTCACCTTCTGAGGACTGCTTTGTTGGATTACAATAACACGCCAAAATTTCCGAGGTTACCGAAACCCACATTGGTTGTGAAATACGAGGTCAAGATAGTCCTCAGTTTGTCTGTGACACGGATTTTAATCAACAATTAATCAGCCTCCAAGACCATGACCTAAGGTGAGGGGTACGGGAAATTAAGGTCAACCATGACTGGGGCGTGATCCGAAGGATTGGCTACTATCTCAGATCCCGACAGCGACCGGAGGGTGGGGATGTTACCAAAAAAATTAATCGAGCCTAGAGTGGGTTTTATTGGATGTGAATAGAACGAGTACACTCTTCTCTCTCTTCTCTCTGGGATGTTAATGCGCAATAGATCAAAACCTGCCCTGGGGCCTGACACATTCCTGAAGCAGTGGACAGCTCGGATTGGGTACGTCCTGAGGTTTTCTCTCAGCGCGAGTCGGTCCATTAATTTCGAGAAAACCAAAGTTAAAATCCCACCCAAGAACCAAAGATGACGGGGGCATCCCAGCTAGCTTAGGCAAAAACTTTTTTAGGAAAGTGATCTGGGGCCGTTGTTAGGGCATACACATTACCACAATGTGAGGGATAGTTGTGAGCGTTTAGCATTAGGATAACATAGCGGACAGCAGGGTCAATAAGACGAGCGAATGGATCCGCATAGGGCAGGAATTCGAGATGATGGCACCCCAAACCCTGGCCTTTTGGTCGGACTAAATGCATTGAAAGTAAGGGGTATAAATGTTTAGCAAACTTAAAGGAGCCTTCAGCATTGTAATGCGTCTCCTGTAAAAATACAATATCAGCCCTGAGAGCCTTGCATTCCCTTAGAGCCAGACGTCGCTTAGTGACCGAGTTGAGGCCTTTCAATTGAGAAGTAATAGAGCGAACCATAGTGGAGGTTTATTACCTTGACAGGCTGAGTCTGATCAAATCGGCTTTTGCTGCCCGCAACTAAGGAGTCTTGAGGCAAGTGTCACCGTCAAACCAAACTGAAATGGAGGGAGGAGAAGACACAAAAGGGGAGGAGGGAAACACAGACACACTAAACAATTAACACTCAACAAATCACCAATTCCACACCTATATGAAAACCGGAGACTACGTCAGCCTCTAGAAGGAAAAGCACTGTTACGGTGTTTCTCCGGTTTCAGGGGTGGAGGTACTGTGAGAAAACTAACCTAGGGAGTCCCGGATAAGAAGCCCTCTCAAAAAGAAAAAAGGGAGGAAATACAAATCAAGGGCAACCCCCCTCCAAAAATATTACCAGTAGCCCGGTTTCCCAACAATTAGGGAAATCAGGAGGTAACAGCCGGGTTCATTGTGGTGGGTCCAGGAAGAAAACAGACCGGACATAGTCATTTCAGTGAAAAGCTCACAATTTAGCATTGTGTAGGAGCCCAAACTCGCGCCTCAAGGGACTTGTAAACGTCAACCGGGGTCCCTGTTGTTCCACCACCGAACACCCACCCCCACAGGAGGACCCCCCGAGATACAGAAGGCAGAGGGACAGTATTACAATACTTGTCTTCAACATGGTGGGAGGGTGACGAGGGGCCTGAGCTCAATGGAAGATGTCCAGGAGGAGCGTCCTTGAGAAGGTTGGAACAGGTTGCCAGGCGGGGGTGGAGGGGGAATGGATGACAAATCCCAGTCATCCATCCTCGGTGGGGGATATGGAGGACATCGCAGAAGGTCACCCAAGGTCTGCATACGTTTTAAGGAGTGTGACACGACCGTCCATAGGCTGTGAGGGCAAATGGGAATGTTCCAGCGATAGGGATTATGATGTTCCTGAAGGATCGCAAGGAGGGGCTCGATGCGTCTTTTTGTTAAAAGTGAGCCAGAGAGGTCTAGGAATATTTGGATCTTAGATCCGCGGAAGTCCAGTGAACGATACTCCCCTTTAACCTTTTCCATGATAGCGTCTTTGAGGGAATAATCATGTAGGCAACAGATAATGTCCTAGGAAGAGGAGATGAGCTTTTGGAGGAGAGCCTGTGAGCTCTATCGAGCTTAAAGGAAGGGAGGTGAATTTGGGCCCATGACTGAGCAAACAGAGTCCAGACACATCCTGTCATGTTCTCGGTCCCTTGGGTTACAGGGAGACCTGGATTCCTCTCTTTATTTCGGCGACCTCTGTTTATCAAGGTCCTACAGGTGCGAGCCATTTCTTTCACATGTAGATAGTTGGCGCCATTGGCAGGGTGTATTTGAGCAAGGTATTTACAGGTATGATCCTGATCTCTTCAAGAGTAGCGACCCTGGAGGGACATATTTTGGATATCATGGCGGAGGGCTGAAATTTTTCCCCCCTTTGCATGCCGCTTTTCACGCCTCCCTCACCTCTGACACAATGCTTCTTAGCTCATCCCTTGTAGGGAGCTGCGGGATCAATGCGGCCCAGGGGGGAGAGCATGATAATCCTGAACCATCTGGGGCAGGGGACTGCACAGGGGAGTCCTGCCAGGGTAGAAGCCCACTGCCTGGATCTTTGTGATGGGAATGGGCTGGGGACATCTGTCCCATAGATCTAGGGGTCCCCCTTGCCCCACTGTGGCAGGGACCAGGCGAGGTGGGAGAGTCCTGCAGGGGGTGCACACTGGCTTTTGGGGAGTCCATTTGCTGCGGCTTCTCCAGCCCTAATGCCGCCATAGCAGCGTATGAGCAAGGGGGCTGTGTGGGGACGGGGCGCAGCTCACTCCCAGATACATGGTAAAGGAGGGGGCGAGGGGTTGAGGCAGGTACACCTGTCGCCTCTTTGGTGCGCCTTGTTGTGGAGTCCGGACGTGCGGGAGTATTTCGCGCCGCACGTACGCCTCGTTCCCGGTCTGCAGGAGGAGAGTGGCTGCTTGTGCGCCGGCCGCCGGATATTCAGACGCAGTCCCTGAAGTCTGGGGAAAACCCCGTAAGCGGTGGTGATGGCGCGGCGATGATCGGGAGAGGGCGCTGGGTCCTAGATAAGGTGTTTCCAGCGGAGTTCGGCAAGCCGGGCGAGATGTGATCCTTCTAGGTTTCTTCTGGCGCAGGTAGGTTCTCCTCTTACCCATTTAGGGCACTTAATAGACGGGCAAAAGCGAAATTTAGCGGCCGTCTTCTCGGAGCTCCTCTTCTAGGCGTCCATGCTTCTCGGCTTCCGGTCACGCCCCGTCCTAATGGGCGTTTTAATTACAGCTGAGCATCACTATTCGACTAAACTCGCATTAAAGTCTATGGGAGAGTCCCCACTTTCGGGCCTTGTTTAGGTGATGATTCCCACCTCTGGAACCCAGGGCTGTCAGATTTGCCATCAATGCCAGAAAGGTGTGGGTCCCACGTCCGTATGAATGACCTGCTCTATGTGTTCTGAGGATGGTTAAATTCTGGTGATACCAAATTTTAAATAGTTTGTTACTACTTTAAAAAAAAAAGCTTATTTTTGAGATTTGCGCTGCTGCAACACTTTTCTGTGACCAATGAGTTTTTTTCATTTATGAAAAATGAGTGAGGGCTTGTTTTTTGTGTGCTGAAGTGTAGTTTTCATTGGTACCATTTTAGAATACATGCATCTTACTGATCACTTATTTCCTTTTTTTTGGGATGCAAAATGACCCAAAAAAAAAAATTTCTCAATTTTGTCTTTCTATGATGTTCACCATACAAGATAACTGTTATGGATATGGTAATAACAATTATGTGTAACTTTTCTATTTCCTTAATGAAATTAGCAAAAGGGGGCGTGTAGAGTGTATGTATGTGTGTGTGTGTGTGTGTTATATATATATATATATATATATAATATATATATATATATATTATATATATATATATATATATATATATATAGTGTGTGTGCGTATATATCATTTATTTTTTTGTGTGTTTTATCATGCAAAAATAGAGGAAAAAATATCTATAGATCTATTACTACTATTTACTTTTTTTTTTTTTTTTTAAACAGGATTAAAAAAGTTATTTTTAATATGGTGGCAGTTTATATGAATAGCAAAGTATTTACATTCGTAACTAGTATCAACGTCTGCAGTCCATCCTGCAATTCAGTGAATTTCCTATTTAACTAGCCATCTACAGTATATGTGTGTGTATAGAGAGATTGCTATTTTGTTTCATTTAAGTTTGCTTGCTTCCATTTTCATACAGCTGTGGTCAAGAAAACCAAATCATGTTGGCTACAGAAGGGTTTTTGACTTTTTTGTATCGATTTAAGAAATGTCCTGATTTCCTGATGAAATGGATGTTCCAGGTAAGCATCAGGGCAAAATAGATCTTAACCAGAGGACGCACAGAATTTATACTTACAAAGCCAGTGCAATTACTATTTGGGGATGGAGGTTATTAATTTGAAACGGTTTTACTTCCCTTTGTGGTTAGCTTACTGTGGATAGGTAATGCTTATTGACTTTTTAAATCCGATCTTTTTTATGGACTTTGTCTTAAAAATGAAAAAGTTGTTAAACAATGAAATGTCCAGCACAAGAAATGAAATACAGGTTCTTAAGAGATGGGAAACCTGGGGTGTCCAGCCAAGGACCCCAATTTTTTTTTTCAAATCTAGGTAATGCCTTCCTTTTTACATATACATCCCTTTCCAGACAGATTGTTATTCAGTTTGCTTATATACTCTTGTAATGTTGGTGGAGATGACTGCAGCCAGTGGAATGCGATGAGCTTACGAGCGACATAAAGCATACGAGAAATACTGCTAGCTATAGGTGAATCCACTACTACATCCGGTAATCAACCCAAAATACATGTCCGCGGTTCTGCCTGTATAGTGATACCGTGCACCTTATGGTTGCGACTGAGGGCTCCCTTCCAGAATGGCCCTAGAATGGTACACTCCCACATCATGTGCATAATGTCTGCATTATCCCTAGTACATCTTGGACAGAGGAAGTCTGACCGTGCTCCAATCTTCTGAAGAATCACAGGAGATTTGTGTGCTCTATGTACCAATATAAGTTGGAAAAATCATTGGGCCTCACATAGTGAGAGCAAAAAAACCATCAGCTCAGCCACAAATATCCAGCAATGGTAGAAGAGGTCCGCACGGATCCCGTCCAGAGCAAGACATAACACAGAAGATCCAAGAAAAGAATGATCCAGCGGGTCCAAATCTCCAAATAAAACTTAGTGACTTTTATTGTTGCAGATAAAATCACGCACCTCCACAGTAAACATAGTTCCCTAGGTTAAAGCTGACGCGTTGCGGGCGATGCAACGCCCTTAGTCATAGCATAAAATCAATAATACATGTATGCCTTATATATACCAAGGTTAAGATGACAAATACTTAAACCTGAATGCCCAAGCTGCGATCTCCCACACTACCAGCCTGTACTTCCGGAACGGAGAATTCCCACCGGAAGTGATGGCATGACATGCGTGATTTTCATTCTTTTCTTGGAGCCTCGCATAGTGAGACCTTAGTTGTTAGACTAAGAATATCCATTCATTGATCCGCCGATATAGGGCCCATATTAGTCTCCCATTTGGCTTTCACTGGAAGGTGGGCATCCTCTTTGAACTTAGAAAACAATGCCCAATACACTGTGGATATCACTCCTTTGGTAGTGGGACAGGTACATACCAAATCCACCAAAGTACCTGTATAAACAGATTCAATGATTTTTCCTAAGCTACATATGCATGTCTAAATTGCAGGTATTGATAAAAGGATCTGTGTGGTAGCTGAAATTCTTCTAAGGCCATGTTCACACGGCTTATTCTGGGACAGATTGGAGCCGTACTGCACGCCGGATTTGCGCTGCAGTACGGCTCCAATCCGTCCCAGTAACTACGGTAATCCACAGTTCTCATAGAAGACTATGGATTTCGCCGCGGGGGGAGAAAGTGACATGCACATTATTTACAGCGCGTACACGCCGTAAATAATGCATTGTCTATTGGGCCGGCGAGCAGCGCCCCCGCCCCTTATTCAAGCCGTATTACGGGCGGGATCCGTCCCGCAATTATGGCTTGAATAAGCAGTGTGAACCGGGCCTAATGCTTATTGACTTCTCTACATATGCCTGAAGACTAGACCCAAAATCTATGAAAGGTGGTTTAACAGCAAATGCTGTGCTGTTTTACTAATAGTAGCAACTCTCAAAGAGTGCAGGAGACCCATAGCTATACAGTGCAATGGTAGCTATGAGTAACTTTAGTTGTTCTTATTGGCCTCTTACCAATTTTTTTTTTTTTTTTTTTTTTTTTTGAGGCGGGGAGAGGTGGTACTTTTAGGCTAATAAGAAAGTAGTTATACTCCTATACCACCATATGCTACCCTTAAATAGGAAAGCAGGATATGTTGACACATTCTCTGTAATAAAATAAAACATTTTCTTGATTATCGGCACAGATATTCATACTACAGATATAAATGTTACATTTCCAGCAGTGTAAGTATGATAATGTATGGAGGTTTATTGCCATGCTTAATGAAAGGCAAATATTGTCTTGCAGGTGGTCTCTGTTCATCCTTCCTACACTGTTTCCGTTAAACTTCTTCACACACTGATAGAAATTTCTTGTAATAATCGTAAGTATGGTTACCAGTTATTTGCAGAAGTTTAGTGTCTGTCCTCTTTTATTATGACATTAAATAAATAGCTGTTTTATTAGAACAGGATGTGCCCTTTTAGGCTATGTTCACACGGCTTAATTGCGGGACTTATTTCGCCCCGCAATTGCGCCATGTGTATGGGGGAGGCAGCCGCCGGCCCCATAGACATTCATTACTAGTAGCGCGAATTGGCCGCTAGTAATTGACATGTCACTAGCGGCCAATTCGCTATTGTGCGTATTGTGCGAGCGGGGAGAGGAGACGTAATTCATAGTTCTCTATGAGAACTGTGGATTACCGTAATGACTGGGACGTATCTCGCCCCGTATTTCGCACAGTACGGCGTGAAATACGGGACGAGATACGTCCCAAAATAAGCCGTGTGAACATAGCCTTAATCTATAAAGAGCTCTCCTCAATTTACTTGTTTCAGTATAAAGTGAAACTGGGATATTCCTTTTGAAAAATAAAGCGAATAAAAATGTTTTTGTTCTCCAGCAGAATTTACTCCTTGAAGCAAACTAGTATAAGGCCTGGTCGTTATTGGCTTTAAAGGTTCCGTTTGGAACAAATTACAGCAAATTTTTTTTTTTTCTGTGAAAATAACGGACAACGCAGTGGAAACCCAAATGATGCCATTGTAGTCAATGGAGTCCGTCTGTTGGTGTCCGTTGTTAATTTGATCTCCGACGCAGGTATGAACCAGGCCTTAAAGGGGTTGTCTCGCTACAATGACTGGGTTTTAATTAAAAGATCTTTAAAAAAACAAGCAGCTTTGCAATATATGTTCATTACAAATGTCCTACTGATTTTGAGTTATCCCTGTTAGTAGGAGTGCATCAGCTCCTGAAATCCCTATAGCAGCCGACCTGTTGATTGTTATCTCACTGGCTGTCATTGCTGGAGACTCATCTGTTTCTGAATACAGGTCAGAGCACAGAGCCCCTCCTGCACAGTATGCTTCTGTAGGGAAGGGAGGGGGAGGGCTCTGGATTCTGTCTGTGTGGATTAACCCTGTGTGTGCCTACTCCCTCCTGCTCCCTACACAGATTGAGGAGACCAGAGATGAGGCTGATCAATAGATGTGACAGCAGTGAAATGTGTTACTATAATCATGATGTGTCTGTGGAGCTCTGACTATACTAATAGAAGAGATCAGGGGGGCATGTGAACAGTTCATACCCCTCCCTGCTCTGCTGTATTAGTGACACATCCTGAGTATAGTAACACACTTCACAGCTGCCCTATGTCTGTTCTGACTGGGTTTGTTTGTTGCTGGAGATGTGGAGATTTGTATGCTAAGCAGGGGGTATAGGAACACTTGCATCCCCCCCTGCTCTGCTATTAGCATACACAGCTTCACAGACCTCTCCACACTCATAGATCAGCCCTCTCCTGTCTCCGTGGAGCTGACAGTGCAGCTGATCTAGCAGTGAGCAGCCTGCAGCAGACCTAGGCAGGCACACACAGGGTTAACCCTGGCAGCAAACCCTCTCGACCTCCACCTGCTGTATAGAAGTTATGGAGGAGAGCTTTCTGTGTGCTGAGGGGAGGGAGGAGAAGAGGCAGACAAGAAGCACACCCCTAAATTCAAAAATCCTTTGCTGCCAGAAGCATTGAAGTAGGCTGAAAGCTTGTAATGAGACAACTCCTTTAACTGTCTTTTACTGGTGCTTCTCAATAAATTAGAATATCAGCCAAAAGGTGTGTGTGTGGGTTTTTTTTTCAGTAATTCAGTTAAAGTGAAACCCATATAGAGTCATTACAAACAAAGTGAACTTTTTCAAGTGTTTACTTATGCTAATCTGATGATTATGGCTTACAGCCAAGGAAAACACAAGTGATTATCTCAGAAAATTAGAATATTATAAAAGACCAACTGTAAAAAAGTTTTGGAACACAGAAATGTTGGCCAAATGAAAAGTACAGTGGGTACGGAATGTATTCAGACCCCTTTTAAATTTTTCACTCTGTTTCATTGCAGCCATTTGGTAAGATCAAAAATGTTCTTTTTTTTTGCTCATCAATGAACACTCTGCACCCCATCTTGAAAGGAAAAAAAAACAGAAATGTAGATACTTTTGCAAATTTATTAAACAATAAAAACTGAAATATCACATGGTCCCAAGTATTCAGACCCTTTGCTGAGTAGTGAGTAGAAGCGCCCTTTTCAGCTAGTACAGCCATGAGGCTTCTTGGGAGTGATGCAACAAGTTTTTCACATCTGGATTTGGGGATCTTCTGCCATTCTTCCTTGCAGATCCTCTCCAGTTCCCTCAGGTTGGATGGTGAACATTGGTGGACGCCATTTTCAAGTCTCTCCAGAGATGCTCAATTGGGTTTAGGTCAGGGCTCTGGCTGGGCTAGTCAAGAATGGTCACAGAGTTGTTCTGAAGCCGCTGCTTTATTTTAGCTGTGTGCTTAGTCATTGTCTTGTTGGAAGATGAACCTTCAGCCCAGTCTGAGGTCCAGAGTGTCTGGAAGAGGTTTTCATCCAGGATATCTCAGTACTTGGCCACATTCATCTTTCCTTCAGTTGCAACCAGTTGTCCTGTTCCTGCAGCTGAAAAACACCCCCATAGCATGATGCTGCCACCAACATGTTTCACTGTTGGGATTGTATTTGGCAGGTGATGGGCAGTGCCTGGTTTTCTCCACCGCTTAGAATTCACACCAAGAAGTTAAATCTTCATCTCATCAGACCAGAGAATCTTATTTCTCATATTTTGGGAGTCCTTCATGTGCTTTTTTGGAAACTGTCTGCAGCTTTCGTTTGTCTTGCACTGAGGAGAGCCTTCTGTCGGCACACTCTGCCATAAAGCCCCGACTGGTGGAGACTGCAGTGATAGTTGACTTTGTGGAACTTCCTCCCATCTCCCTACTGCATCTCTGGAGCTCAGCCACATTGATCTTGGGGTTCTTCTTTACCTCTCTCACCAAGGCTCTTCTCCCACGATTGCTTAGTTTGGCTGGACAGCCAGGTCGAGGAAGAGTTGTGGTCGTCCCAAACTTCTTCCATTTAAGGATTATGGAGGCCACTGTGCTCTTAGGAACCTTGAGTGCCACAGAAATTCATTTTTTTTTTTTTATTTTTATTTTTTTTAACCTTGGCCAGATTTGTGCCTTGCCACAATCTGTCTCTAAGCCCCTTTGGCAGTTCCTTAGATATCATGTGCTCTGAAATGCACTGTGAGCTGTGAGGTCTTATATAGACAGGTGTGTGCGCCCTTCCTAATCAAGTCCAATCAGTTTAATTAAACACAGCTGGACTCCAATGAAAGGAGTAGAACCATCTCAAGGAGGATGAGAAGGAAATGGACAGTATGTGAGTTAAATATGAATGTCACAGCAAAGGGTCTGAATACTTATGACCGTGTGATATTTCAGTTTGTCTTGTTTAATAAATTTGCAAAAATATCTACAATTGTGTTTTTTGTTTTTTTTTCTTTCAAGATGAGGTGCAGAGTGTACATTAATGAAAAAAAAAATATCACTGCAAATAATAATCCCTGTTAAAACATAACTTTTACTAAATTTGCTAAAATATTAATATCTTGACCCCTATATGTTACCACTACATACCTAGATGATACAGCATACTGTGCACTGTCTGTCAGTGGAGTAATCGCCCCGATAAAGAGCGGCTCCGCTTTAATGACAGACAATGTCACTACATGCGTGTATAAACACCTTTATATCCCAGCTATCCCATGATAGCAAACAAATTAACTTTTTTGATGTTACCAAATGGCTGCTATGAAAGAGTGAAATTTAAAGGTGTCTGAATACTTTCCGTACCCACTGTATGTACAGTAAATGCACTCGGTACTTGGTTGGGGCTCCTTTTGCATGAATGACAGCATTAATGCGGCGTGGCATGGAGGTGATCAGCCGTTGGCACTGCAGAGGTGCTATGGAAGCCCAGGTTGCATTGATAGCAGCCTTCAGCTCGTCTGAATTGTTGGTCTTGGTGTCTTATCTTCCTCTTGACAATATCCCATAAGAGTCTCTATTGGTGTTAAGGTCAGCCAAGTTTGCTGGCCAATCGAGCACAGAGATACTTCGGTAATAAAACCAGGTATTGGTACTTTTGGCAGTGTGGACAGGTGCCAAATCCTGCTGGAAAATGAAAATTCCATCTCCAAAATGCTTGTCGGCAGAGGGAAGCATGAAGTGCTCTAAAATTTCCTGGTAGACGGCTGTGCTGATTTTGGTCTTTATAAAACACAGTGGACCTACACCAGCAGATGAGATGGCTCCCCAAACCTTCACTGATTGGAGGAAGAGTAGAGAGACACACAATCCAAGTTGCTTGAGGTCCAGTGTGAAGTTTCCACAGACTCTGGGACCTTGATTTCCAAATGAAATGCAAAATTTACTTTCAACTGAAAACACCACCTTGGGCCACTGAGCAACAGTCCAGCTCTTTTTCTCCTTGGCCCAGAGAAGATGCTTCTGGCGTTGTCTATTGGTCACGAGTGGCTTGACACCTTAAATGCGACACTTATAGCCCATGTCCTGGATACGTCTGTGGTGGCGGCTCTTGAAGCACTGACTCCCGCAGCAGTCCACTCCTTGCGAATATCCCCCACATTTTTGAATGGACTTTTCTTAACAATCCTATCAAGGCTGTGTTTATCTGGTTTCTCGTGCACCTTTTTCTACCACACTTTTTCCTTCAAATCAACTTTCTATTAATGTGCTTTGATACAGCACTCTGTGAACAGCTTATTTAGCAAAGGCCTTTTGTGGCTTACCCTCCTTGTGGAGTGTGTCAATGATTGCCTTCTGGACATCTGTCAAGTCAGCAGTCTTCCCCCGTGATTGTGTCGCCTACTGAACCAGACTGAGGGACCTTTTAAAACACTTAAGAAGCCTTTGCAGGTGTTTTGGGTTAATTATTCTAAGTTTCTGAGATCATGACTTTCGGGTTTTCCTTGGCTATAAGTCATAATCAAGATTAACACTTGAAATAGTTCACTCTGTAATGACTATATGAGTTTCACTTTTTGAATCGAATTACTGAAAAAAAATAACTTTTGGCTGATATTCTGATTTATTGAGAAGCCCCTGTAGCATAATAAACATAACTGGGTATATTTCTTACCAAATATTTGGTATTTTTATGAGTGGAGGGTTTACTTTGTGTAATGTGAAAAGAGCTTCAGTTTTAAAAAAAAAAAAAAAATATATCTTTCATAGTTTCAAATATGAAAGAAAAACCCTGGATTCCTTCTTTATTGGACATAGCTACTGTGTTTGCAAACATGGGAATCCACTTTGATACACTTTTTCCTCTCCCACATATCCGGCCATCTTTTAGCTCTGTGAACTTGGGGTAAGTATTCAATTGCCTAGTTTACCTTCAGAATTATAGGAATTGTGCTATCTGGGCAATCACTTTTCAAAAGCAAGTCTCCTTGGCTTGTAATCACTGGGGGAAGCTTTGGTGGGTGGCCATACACTCTACAGAGTCTTACTATTTAATAATTAACCTAAATCCACAAGAGCGGAAACCGCTTTTGCAATTGTTTGCTGAATAGTCTTATAAAGAGGGGTCGTGAGCTGATTATCCTTAGCAGTAAGTTACTCTAGCAGTGTTTAATCCCGAAGCAGAACGCCTGAAAAATACTTAATGACGATCACTTTTTTTTTTTTTTTTATATATAGTTTTTGCCTCCTTGCGTTTCTTTGTGGGGGAATAGTTTAAGTTCACTTATAGCAGAATTTTTTTTTTCTTTTTCACAGCACTCACATTTCACACTTCATAACTTGTTAAATTAATTCTACAGGTTATTAAAATAGTGTGGATACTTAATGTGTGTAGGGTTTTTGTTTTTTTTGATCCAGGGATTTATTCTGATTTCCAGATTTGGATTCAGGAAGGAATTTTTTTCCCTAAAATGAGGACATTTGGCTTCTACTTTGTCACAATAGACTAAACTGTGTGGACATCTGTCTGTCTTTTTTCAGCCTCACAAACTATGTTACTAGGATACAAACTATGTTTGTGTAATGTATGCACAATTTTTTTTAAAAAATTTCTACACTTTTTTTTTTTCCAATAATCTCATGAAGGGATAACTTTTACTTCTTTTTTTACACTTAGTAATGTATTGGCATATTCATATACAGTAGAAACTAGAAGTTTACATACACTATATAAAAAGACACACATCTGCATGTTTTTCTCAGTATCTGACATGAAATCAGAAAGAACCTTACCAATTTAGGTCAATTAGGATTACCAAAATTATTTATATCTGCCAAATGCCAGAATAATATGAGGGAGAGAATTTTTAAGACCTTTTTATTACTTTCTGTAAAGTCAAAAGTTTACATACACTAGGATTACTATACCTTTAAACAATTTGGAACTGCTCATATGATGAGGTCATGTCTTTGGAAGCCTCTGATTTAGAAATCTGAGTCCGACACCTGTCGGATGATTATTATTATTATTTTTTTTTAATGCACACCAGAAACACTGCTTCTGTGTGTAACATCATGGGAAAGTCTAAAGACTTAAGCCACGATATCGGGAAGAGAATTGTTGACTTGCACAAGTCTGGATCATCCTTGGGTACATTTTCGAGATACCTGAATGTGCCTTGTATATTTGTACAAACAAGATTGGAATGTCCAGCCATCATACCGCACAAGAAAGAGTTCTGTCTCTCAGGTGAACATGCTTTAGTCCAACATGTGCATATCAACCCAAAAGCAAGACCTTGTGAAGATGCTGGCATCAGCTGGTAAGATTGTGTCATTATCCACAGTGAAACAAGTACTGTACCAACATGGGCTGAAAGGCCACTCTGCCAGGAAGAAGCCATTACTCCAAAAGATAAAAGCCAGATTTATGTTTGCAAATGCACACAGGAACAAAGACCTACATTTTTGGAGACATGTCCTGTGGTCTGATGAAACTAAAACTGAACTCTTAGTGACCATTGTTACCTTTTGGGGAAAAAGGGAGAAACTTGGAAGCCTAAAAACATCATCCCAACTGTGAAATGGAGGTAGCAGCATCATGTTGTGCAGTTGTTTTGCTGCAAGAGGGACTGGTGCACTTCACAAAATAGATGGCATCATAAGGAAAGAAGGTAATGTGGCGATACTGAAGCAACATCTCAAGACATCAGCCAGGAAGTTAAAGCTTGGACGGAAATGAGTCATCCAAATGGACAATGACCTGAAGCATACTGCCAAACTGGTTACAGAGTGGCTTAAGGATAACCAAGTCAATGTTTTGGAGAGGCAGTCACAAAGCCCTCATCTTAATCCTAATGAAAATCTATGGGCAAAGATGAAAAGGCAGGTACGAGCAAAGCGATCTACAAACATGGCTCAGTTACACCAGTTCTGTCAGGAGGAATGGGAGATTCCTACCAACTATTGTGAGACGCTTTTGGAAGGATATCCAAAACGTTTGGCCCAAGTCATACAGTTTAAGGGCAAGTAGAAAGTAATAATGCCTTAAATTCTTTCTCTCATTATTCTGGCATTTGGCAAATATAAATAATTTTGGTAATTCTAATTGACCTAAAACAGGTAAGGTTTATTCTGATTTCTTGTCAGATAGTAAGAAAAACATGCACATGTGTCTTGTAATATAGTGTATATAAACTTCTGGTTTCAACTGTAGGCTAATATATTATAATCTGTGTCAGACACAGGCAGCAGTCAAGGCAGCATACAGTCTACCTTGACTGCAGGCTTGTTATACAGACAGCCCTTGGGCTACTCTAGCTCTGTCATGTCATCGGGAGTCCCGGTCACCTGAGAGAGCAGGGGAATGCTCTTTGATTATGCTGCAGTAACGGACCGCGGCAACCAAGGGGTTGAACGTCGGGGAGAGGAGGTTCCTGGCTACTCCAGGAATAGCGCCTAAAAACATCTCTGCAGAATAACTACCTGAAATGCCCATCATCAAGATGTTGGGTGGTTGTTAAAGGGGTTTTGCAACTTTACAACATTCCTTTTGAGGCCATGCTCCTAGCTTGATACAAGCCTGCCTCAAAGAAAAGGGTGAGAACTTCCAATTTATTTGTATGGGAGTTCCGAATACAGCCAGGCAAGTGTGCTTTGGTATATGCAGAACTTCCCTAGACCTGAATTGGGAAAAGCTGCACAAGTGAGCTACAAGTGGAGCTCTCCACTCCTCCCACCCTCCAATTGGGAAAAAAATATAAATCTATAATATTCAATGCTAAAATTGCATTGGTCTTGTTCAATCAACCTCCTGAAAAAAATGGAGCGAGTACGAAGTCCACCAATGTACACCAAAATTTGTCCATAAAAGTACAGCCAATATTCTAAACAATGTAATTAAGTGTTCATGTGTACACCAGTTGGCAGAGGGTTACTGTAAGCGCAGACTATTGAAATATTCCCTGAGGAACATGGTTTTCTGATTGCTGAGGGAGTGTACAGCTTTGTTCTGGGACTTGTAATTGTGTGTTAGGAAGAGCTGTCTTCTAAATAAGTTGTTGCTGAAGGTGTTCTATTTCATCATACAAGGTGACTAAAGAGGCATGAGATGTACAAAAATTCAAAGTAGAATAAGAAGGTTCAAATAGAAAATAATCTCAAACATTTAATACTAAGTGAACCTGTGAGGTGGTTCGTGTTATCTTGTCTGAAAGCAGAGCGAAAGCCTGACCCTACTTCTTAATATGGTTTTCCAATACTTTTAAAAACCTCTACAACCTCCCACTGTGCTAAAAGAGAAAAATTCTCATTTTCCTCTCCATCACCACTGTTCTCTCCTGCCTCACTGACATCACATTCATGTAATATTGTGCTGCAGCCAATCGCTGTCATGGGACTGCCAAGGCCAGAGATTGGGTGCAGCATCATGTGATTCATGAACGTGATTTCGTCAGTGAGGGTAGGGGAGAACAGTGGTGATGGAGAGGAAAAGGAGAATTTTTCTCTTTTAGCACAGTGAGAGGTTTTTAAAAGTATTGGAAAACCCTTTTAAATGGAATATGTAATCCAAAAATGACTGTTTAACTCACGTTTTTTGTTAAACATTTTTAAAGAATTTTTTTTTTTTTTTAACTTTTAATATTTTCAGTATTTTTAAAAATTCCTCAGTCCTGCAGTTTTCACTTTGGCCACTAGGCCTAATAGTCAGATACTTCTTGTTCTGTAGAAAAAGATTTTCAGTGTCTCCTCATCAGTTCAAGCAGGATTAAACTGAAAGGTCACACCAGTGTGCATAGATAACACAGGAACCACCAGTCTCAATAGATGTCACAGATGGACCTCTCCCCCTCCCTGCACACTGACTTCTTCCCGGGTCACAGAGCATGACTGGAAAACTCTTATAGAAGTCAGTGGGACCGATCCTGTTAAGGCTGTGTCTACACTGGTTAGGAAAACGATTGTATCTTCGGTGCTTTTCGTTTTTTAAAAGTGCCGAAGATACGATCGTTCCTGCGGCCCCATAGACGGCAATAGGAAAGACGAGCTGCAGTCTACACAGCTCGTCTTTTCTCTGTTTGTCTTTCGGTGCCGGTGCATTATACAACATGTTTTATAATACGCCGCCGCTTCTCGTTTTCTTGCCGTCTTCCAATACAATACAATTGTATGGGCCACGTCAGGAAAACGAGAAGCGACCGCGGTTTTTGTACAAGGCATGACAAAAGCCGCGGTCCTGCATCAGAGGAAACCCGGCCGCTTTTGGGCGGTTTTTTTGTCCGATGCAGTGTAGACATAGGCTTACAGGCTACTATGTGCATCAAGCTGTAAAGCATCTCTCTAAATGCTGTTAAAAGTAGCTTGGTCAATAATTCTGTGTCCACAATCATATACAAACAACTGAATTGAGAAATCTACAATCGGAAAATAATACCAGCTAAGAATCAGTGTCTTGTTTTAATAAGTGGGGGAAAAAATTGGCGAAAGATTCCATTTGTCATAGTGCAAGTCGTATTTACCCCTCCCAAATACAGTTATTGTGGGCTTTCTCTGCATCAGTGTGTATAATGAGCAAACTGACAATCCCGGCATGTGGGTGGGGTAAGCAGTACTTTTGGTTTTGTTTTTTTCTTTGCTTTTCAATCCTGTTAAAATTATATGAACATATATCAGAGAGCTCCGATTCTCTCCTCTATCATATAACTCTGTATATCACAGAACTTCATTTCTCTTTTCTATCATATAACCCTATATATCACAGAGCTCGGCTCCTCTCCCTCTATCATATAAGCCTATATATCACAGAGCTCAGCTCCTCTCCCTCTCACATCCAGCTTTTATGATAGGGCATCATTAACTACCTGACTAGTTTGCTTTAGAACAGTGATTCTGGACACACTCTCTACAGAGTCCACTCCAAATGGCTAGTTTTCCCTTTACTTACAGTGGCCACATACCATAGCAGCAATAACGAATGATTCTTAAGAACATGTAAAAGAGTGCAAAGTGCATATAAATACAATTAATGTTACTATATATCTAAATTGCTATACAAGCGTGGATGGGAAGGGGGGGGGGGGGAACCCTTTAAGCAAACCATACATGGACGGAGTACTCCAATGCCGACGAAGTGTCTCTGAAACGGGTGCCACTCTAGCCAGGTATGGTTTGCTAAGGGTTTTTTTTTTTTTATATCCTTTCGGACTTGTATAGTAGTTTAGATCTTGTCTCAAATGCAGCAGCAGATAGCCGACCCATAAAACCTTGAACTAGTGACATGCTTAAAATACATCACTGTTCTGCTTCATACATGCAAAAGAATAAAGAGGTTTATGCGCAGTTTTATTAAGTTGCACACGTCCACCTACTGCATCAAGGTAGCCTCATCAGGAGGGTCCCTAATGCTTATAACTCTTTGTGGTGCAAAAGCCACCATGCATTCAGGGTGAGGCTTAGTTCACACTGGTTATAAGGACCGCATGCAGCCGGATATGAGAAGTGCACGGCTAAGATGGAGGCAGCCACTCCTAGTCCTGATGCACGTTCCAAGAAAAAAACAAAACCAGTTGGCCTACACATCAGTTGTAATTTGTATAGACACCAGTGCACAGTGTTGTGACTGCAAACAGTAAATTCCCACATACCAAATAAAGTAGCACATGACCTGCAGTAAAACCCATACAAAGATTGAATTGGTTAAACGTTTAAAATGCATTACTACTATGCTTCTATACATGCAAAAAATAGACCTTTGGTGCGCAGTCTGATCAAGTTGTGTATACTCACCTACTGCTTCAAAGTTAGCCTAACAGGTGGGTCTCTATAACGCTAAGGCTATGTTCACATGGCTTAATTGCGGGATGTATTTTGCTCAGCAATTACGCCGTGTGTACGGGGAAAGGGGTAGGGGGCGTGAATAAATGACATGTCACTTATCTCCCCCCACGACGTATTGTCCGAGCGCGGAGAGGAGACGTAATCCATAGTTCTCTATGAGAACTGTGGATTACCGTAATGACTGGGACGTATTTCACCCCGTAATTCGCGCAGTACGGCGCAAATTATGGGCTGAAATACGTTCCAGTCATTGCCGTGTGAACATAGCCTAATACCTTGGTATTGTTTCATCAATGATTTTTTATTATTGATCTTCTGATAAATATTTTCTTTAATGTTATACATGCGTTGTGTGTTGTCTTCCTTTTTTTTTTTTTTTATATATTATTGCTGTATCTTTTTCTTTTCTCTTTGATGGCACTGTTGGCTAGTTCTCAATGTGGTTGACCCTCTGTGATTCAGAGAATGTCTCTTTCAGATGAAGTCCATTTTGAGCCAGACTGGACCGAATATTTTTCCATGTCAGCGGCCAATCATCTTAGATTTTCATAGCTATTACGGGTGTCCTGGGACATCCAGCTGTTCGTTTCTCTGATGGTTGCCCTCTGAATATCAGTAGAAAGCCCCCATACGATTGGTGGAGGCCTTGTAGTAACAGGACTAAGTGTCTCCCACACACTTTCCTTTCTGTGTTGCCCAAGAAACCAAAAATCGTTTTTATCTTGACAGATCTGCATTGCCTCTAGCTGAATTATTGGAAAGCAAGTGCTCTGAACCAATATTTTCTCAGGTTCCAGAATTTCAGATTGCTCATGTGATAAAGGTAAGAGACATGTAATTGTATTCAAAACCTAAATTCTTGTGTAAGAAAGGAGATTGTTCTATTGAAAGGTCTCATGTAGACACTTGTATTACTGATCCATAAGGCGTTACCTTTCAGCCAGAATTTCTTGAGAATCCAGAAAAATTTAATCCAAAGCTTCATACTGCAACACTGACACGAAGGGCCACATGTATGAAAACTATTTAGGTCTAAAACGCACTTTTTTGCCCATATTAACATATG
Source organism: Phyllomedusa bahiana (assembly GCA_025379985.1). Classification (NCBI taxonomy): domain Eukaryota; kingdom Metazoa; phylum Chordata; class Amphibia; order Anura; family Hylidae; genus Phyllomedusa; species Phyllomedusa bahiana. The sequence goes on from JAODAL010009061.1 coordinate 86,223, forward strand.
GGCAAAAAAGTGCGTTTTAGACCTATACAGTTTACATACATGTGGCCCCAAGTGTGTGTTCTGAAAATTAATATTTCATGTGCCTTCCAAATTGGATGGTTTCCAAGGTTAAAGAGAACCTGTCACATAGATTATGCCCCCCTGGCTGAGGACAGCACAAGCTAGTGTCAGACCTGCTGTTTCCAGTGCTGTGTCCCTTATTCTGTAAGATGCTGCAGTTTTCGTGTATTTCATGCTCAAATCTGCAGTTTTCAGCCAGAAGAGTCCTTCAGTGTCTGTTTTTTTTCAAACCCTGCCCACCTGAGGCTAGCCCCGCCCACCTCAACTGACAAACCTATTACTTTGAATATATAGAAACACGTGAATAACTTTCAGTGGGCGGAGCTAGCCTATGGTGGGCGGGCCTAACACCAGCTCATGAATAAGATTTAAGGGGTAAATGCTCTAAAACTGCTGCATCTTACAGAATAAGGGGCACAGTGCTGGGAACAGCAGGCCTGACACTAGCTTGTGCTACCCTCAGCAAGGGAAGCATAACCTATGTGACAGGTTCCCTTTAAGAGAAATAGTTCCCGTCTGAAACAGGACATCCTCTTTAAAAAGGTATTCCCAGCTCAAACATTTCTGGAATATCCACAGAATACGTGAGAGGTCTAATAGCTGCAGGTCCCACCTTTTTGAGAAGGTTTTGCATTGAGGGCCATTCTCAAGATAGGTGCCAGAGGTGGGACAGTTAGCTCTTGTAGTGGGTGAATAGTTGCCAAGCAATACCATTTATGTGTTGTGGGTGTCTATTATTTTGCCACCATAGAAACTGTTTATTTCTATGGTTTAAGCACAGTAATAAACAATATGTGGGACAAAGCAAGTGGTCATTTCCGTAATGTGTATTCTCTTACAGTTTTTAGGTTTTTGTTCGGCAGTCTGCAGGGAGAGCTTCTGTGACCTGGAAATCCTTGCGCTCATAGTTTTGCTCTTAAAACTGCACTTAGAAAAGGATTTAAAGGACTTTCCTGCAGTAGACTTGCACTGTCTTATTGAAAATCTGCTTCAGAGTATCAAGTCCTGGGAGACTATAGTACGTGATGCTGAAAGGGGGGGTGGGGAAATTTAAATGATTGAATTCTGTCTTTTTGACTTTTTTTTTTTTTTTTTTTTTTTTGTAAGATGCCAGAAATGTTCTATGCAATAAGTGAACTATCCACTCACCATCATAACTGCATCAAACTGTTGCAGCTCATTCCAAGTTCAGTGGATCGTGGAAGGTAACAATCTCTAATTTTTTTTAATTGTTTTTCATATGGATAAATTTGCAATATGTAGTGTTTGGGTTCATTTACATATACCATCTTTTGACATAGCTTTTGTAATTGCTGCAGAAGATTATGCAATTTGGCCTGGATTTCCAAAAATTATGTGAAATTTATAAAAAAAATAAATAAATAAAAATCGGGCCAAGATTGTAAGGAACAGCTCATATATACCCATAGTGCCACATGTATGAATCCGTTTTGGTCTAAAGCTCAATTTTTTGCCCATAGGTTTCTATGGGGAAAAAAGTGAGTTTTAGACCAAAACCCTTTCATACATATGGCCCATAGTGTGAAGAAAAGTGGTTAGGTATTTATCAGTAGGTAGTATAGCATCCGATGCTGATGTGTTTGGCATCTTAATATTGTATTCAATTGGGGGCGTTATTAAAGGGTTTTTTTCACTACATTGATTCTCTTACCTCAGTCTTTTTTTTTGGTTTTTAAATTTTGAACTCAGGGGGTGTTTACTGGCCCCTTTACAGGTTTCCTATAGCAACCAGTAGCTATAGCAACCAGGTTTGGGCACCCTTTCATGAGGGGTTTAAAACGGGTTTTTAAAGCTATAGTACCAGAGGATTTGATGCAGCCCAAACGAGGGGGGGAAAATCTGGGAATGGGAAACACTTTTAAAGGACCCCTTTTAAACAAAGTGTCTTGTTTTTGCAAATTTTTTAACATAAAAATAAAATGCTTTTTTAGTGAGAAAACCCCCTTTTAAGTGAAAAAATGTGTGTTCTCTTCAGGTCTCTCATCATCCCCTTTTTTTTTTTTTCCTTTCCCCAACGCTAGGGAAAACCCTAAACCCTGTTTTTTAATGTCCAATATTCTCTATGGAAGCTGCACTGATGTTCCATTAGATTATGATTCTCAGGTAGAGATCTCCTTTTCTCTGGTCTGTCGGCGACAATATTGGGTAGGGTACAATCTATCGTGTTTTACTATTGCTTTAAGGCTCTGTTCCGATTAACATCATTGCTTCCCTGAAAGCTTTGACGGATCTGTTGTAAAACGAATCCTGGTGGATCCCACCGATTTGTTAAATCACCTTAAGTTTTTTAATTATACCAGGAGGTTTATGATATTGATGTAAAAGGACAACTAAACCCAATTAAGCAGAGACTAAGGCTATGTTCACACGGCTTATTTCGGACGTTTTTAAAATTCCCCCAAATAAAAACCCGAAATACGTTTCAAATAATGAACAATTAGATTACATTGATTCAAATTAAAAAATACACCTCCTTTCACACGAGGGTATTTTCGCAAAGGGTATTTGGGGCCCAAAAAATTTACAATCGAAAAATTAATTCCCCTGCCACTTATTGGGGCGTTTTTTTGCAACGAAAAACCCCATAGAAAAAAGAATGGGGAATTATTTACGACGCAAAATACTTCCCCCATTTTTGTGACACATATTTCGGGATGTTTTTTTGGGGACGTAAATACCCCCTTACAAAGCCTTTTTAAAACATAGCCTTAAGGCGGGGTTTTCCCGGGCCGATTTGTCCTGTTTTGCGCCTGCCCCCCCTGGCCGGGGGGGGGGGGGGGGGCCCTTTTTCCTCCGCGATGAGCGGAGAATAGCCCTCCCCCCTCCCATTGAGCACACATCTTCCCGCCCGGGAAAACCGGAGGGAAAGATTGCATTTTTCCCAATTTTTGCCCCCGGCGACAAAACCGCCGGGCGGAAAACCCTGCAGGGGGGAACTCCCTGAGGGGTTTTCCATAAGCACAATTTGTGCTCATTTTGGGGCCCGTTTTTTCGGGCGGCCCTAAAAAACCCGGCCAAAAACCCCCGTGCCGTGAACAGGGCCCTTTTACGTAGTTTGACTGGTATGCACAAGAAGGGGTTTTTACCAACAGGGGCCACAATTGCGGGGATTTTCTGGAAACCAAATAAGCACCGACATTTTTCAAAATTTCCCTGTTTAATTTCATATAGATTGTCAAAATTTTCCCAAAAATTTTATTTGGGCAAAATTTTTTTTGGAAATAGTCTGAAAATGAGTGATTTAAACTAAAAACCCATTACACATTTTTTTTTCAAATAATACATCAAACCAACACTCCCTTCCATGTAGAATGGATCAAAAGGGCCTTTTTATGATTTTTTTTCCCCTTACAAGAGCTCCTTTTTGCCCAATTTAAATGTCTAAAATGAGGCCGTCTTAAATTGGGTTTTGGGAAGATTAAAAAAATACCCCTAAAAATTAAGCCCCAAGATTTTTCACCCAAACTTGGATCAAAAAAGGTAATAGGCTGTTAAAGGCAGCAGCACTGACTGTTCACAGTATACTTGGGGTCTTTTTTGGTGGACCTTCTGTTTTATAGAATGTTTCCATTTTCTGGCACTTAATAAATACAGACTGTATACTTAAAAAAAAAAAAAAAAAAATCACTTGACCCTTTGGTTTTAATCTCTTTTAAACTTTTCCCAAATTTTTTCTTTTTTTCAGGCATTTTAAATCTAAACCTTTTAAAGCCTTTTAACATCTTTTTAAATGATGCAATCTCAGATGACCCCACCTTCTGACAGGGGAGTAATTACCCCTACTGAATGTTTAACTTATGGTGTTATGATAGGCCAGCATAACGTTTAGGGGTTTGAAAGGATATATTTTAAATGTGTATAAATACATTTTTAATTACATACTACACATCCCCTATTTTTCCCCCAAAAATTCAATTTAAGCTTTTGGGATGTAAGCTTTTGTGAACTGGGTCCATGGTACTTTGGTCTTATGTTATGCTTGTACACCCCATTCAAACATACAGCTCCTTAAAATATTTTTCAAATATAGATAGATTCACACCGAAGGGGAAAATCCCTTTTAAAAACAAAACGCCAGCAAGTACTTGTTTTTTTTTTTTGTTTTTTTTTTCCAAAAAAAAATTTAAAAAATTTTTTTTTGGGGGGTTTTTTTTTTTTTTGGGGGAAAAATTTTTTTAAGGGTTTTAAAAGGTCAAAGGGGAAAAACCTTTTAATTGCATCTTGTCCCACGAAAAACAAGTCCTCATATGTATAGGGGGGAAAAAAAAAAAAAAAATCATGTCTTTTGGAAGGCATAAAATGAGGTCCTTTTAAGCCCCATGGGGTTTGGGGAAGGGGTTTTAATTTCTTCAGTGTTTTGAAACCCATTCCAACCAAAATGGTGCCAAAATTTGTTACAGACGCCCCCAGGACATGCAAAGGGGTCTATAAAATCAAAATTGGGATAAAAAATTTTTAAAATTTTCTGCACAGAAATATCTGCTGAAACTATGCACTGAACTTGAGAAGCACATAAAAAGTGACATCCGGGAGGATGCAAGATATTTTTTTTACCGAACCAAAATTTTTTATACTTTTTATCCAACAAAAAGTTTTCGGTTTTAATTTTTTTATTTGTCTTGATACGTTTGGCACCTTACTTTTACTCTGTTTTAGGTAAAGGATTTAGTTGCCAGAATACATGGTAGATGGCAAGAACTGCTGCTTTATTCTCGACCAAATCAGGCAAGCTAGTCATTTTTCATATTAATGTCCTAAAACAAAAAAAATAACACCGTGCTTTTGTTTTTGTCTTCCTGTTGCAAGCCTAGTGGGGATTTTTACGGGGGTATTTTGGGTTTAAAATCCCATGGAGAAAACCGCATCCCCAGAATTTGCAGTCCGGTTTTTTCTGTGTGGAAATTTTCCCAAACCCCAAAAATTTCAGTAAATAACAGAGGTTTTTTTTTTTAAAATTTTTGGGTTTACATGGTTTCCACACTTTGTTTTCTGCATTTAAGGGTATTTTTCCCCAAAGACTTTTTTAGATCCGTTTTTTTGGGCCCACAAAGGATCCAAAAAACGTATCTAACAGTTGCATTTTGGGTTTACATTGGGGTTCAATGGGAAAACAAGCATCGCCGTTCAGACGAGTGATGGCCAAAAGCAAGTTTAAATTGCGTCCCTTTTTGAAGCGCTTTTTGGATCTTGGGTTTTTAAAAATTGACAGTCCAAATTTTACTTGGGGGGGTTTTCGCAAGTGAAAAACCCCATAGGAAACTATGGATTTTGGGTTTTTGGGGCCCGAAAAAAAAGGATCCAAAAACGAAAAATACATTTTTGGGGACGTTTTGGATGCACCTTTTTTATACAAAAAAACACAATTTGAAATTTAAAAATTTTAAGTGTATACACTAAATCCGCCCCTTTGAGGGCTCATCTGATCAAAAAGAACTGTTTGGGCTTTATAACCTAATGACCCAGAAAAGCAAAGGGGCCCCCCCCCCCTTTTTTTCCCCCAGGGGCCAGTTTTAAAAACCAGACAATTTTTCCCCGGCCGGGGGGGGGTGTGGGGGGGGAGGGGGGGTGGTATTGGGGCGGGGGTTTTGGGAAAGGGTTGGGGGGTTTGAATCGCACCCAAAAGAAAAAACCCCCAATAAAGTGTAATACTGTGTCCCTTTGTAGGTATAATATGGGGTAACCAGATTTTAAAAACAGCAGACTGATTGTCGCTTTTTGGGTTCAGTATTATATTAAAAGCTGATCCACAGAGCTTTAAAAGTCATCTGAAATAATATTGATCACAATTTAAAATATATATAATTAAAACATATGCAATCCCCCTCTGTCATTATAGAGAAATAGCCCCCCCCGTAGTAATATAGATAAATAAAATGCCCCCCCACAATGATAATAAATTTCATGCCCCCCCCAACAAAGAAGAAAAATACATGCCACCTCCAGCAATGATTTGGGTAAAAACATGCCACCCCCCAGCAATGATTGAAAAAATACATGCCACCCCCCAAAGGGAAAGATGGATAAATAAATGCCCCCTCCAGAAAGATTGAAAAAATAAAATGCCCCCCCAGCAATGATTAGGGGTAAATACATGCCCCCTCCACCAATTTATAGATAAATACCTGCCCCCTCCCCGCAATGATAGATAAATACATGCCCCCTCCAGCAATGAAATAAAATAACCCCCCCCAGGGGAATGAAAGATTTAAAAAATGCCCCCTTTCCCTAAAATCCCCTTGGAAAAACTTTTTTTTTGGATGCAGTTTATCTTCTGGTAAAAAAAGGATCCAAAAAAAGTCCGGGGGGTGAACATACCTAAACTGGTTTTAAGTTTTATTTTGTCTGCCCATCCTTGGGTCCCTTTGGGAAGGGTTTTATTTATTTTAGCAGCAATAATAGATAATTTTTCTACATATGACACAGCTAGGGGAGAAGGAAGAAGCTGCATCCCCTAAAAATGCAGACCTCCATCACTGATTAAACCCTTTGGGGTTTTTCTTGGTTTCCCGACCGGTTGGGTCGTGGCCTGGAAAACATCAAACCTTCCGCTGGTGAATTTCATATGTACCCAAATTTCGTGCCCCCAAAATTCCCCAAAATAAAATGTAACCTCTAGACATCACATACCATAGGTGAAGTTTTATGCAAAAGGTGCAGGGGAAAAAAGGGTTTAAAACCCCCTTACCACCACAGGAAGTTTTGCCTTTTTGTGTTTTATATTTTTCCCCCCCGGCCCTTTTAAAAACCCCCAATCATCGTCTTTTTTTTTTTTTATGTTTCCATTTACGTAAATGTGTAAGGACTTATTTGCGGAACAAAATGTCATTTTTTGATACCATTTACTTAACATATACTGTTATATCTTGCAAGAGCCTGCTAGATATTTGGTTATGAGAGAGAACCGTGGGCCACAACACCTAACCCGCTACCTTTTTTTAAAAAAAAGTACCATGGCTTTGGCCTTTGGAAACCCTTCTGGGAAATATCCCCATTTTGATCTCTTGGTTAATCCAGTTTCCTTCAAGCTTTTATTTTTCTTATGACCTCTAGGTGTAGATGTCATAGAGGTCTTTTTAAAGGGGTTTTTCAACCCTCTGGTTTTTAAAGGGGCCTGGGCCCTCACCCCCAGCTTTAGACTCACACTTTTTTGTTCAGGCTGTGACCGGTTCTACAAAATTTTTGGGAAAAAAGGGTCTGCTATTCCTACTGAAATCTGTTAAAAATGGGTATTGGTTTATCGATGGTTTTTTAAAAGCAAAGGCGTAGAAACTCTAATGGGTAACATATTTAAGAAAAAATAAAACCCGCTTCTGGGTTTCTGATAAATACAGCAGGGGTGAAACCTTTATCCTGAAACCCCGGCGGGTAGAGGAGAGAGAGGGGGTCCCCTGACCTAAGGGAAATAAAGATAACTGCTTAAACCCCTTAAAAGGGGGAAACAAAATCATTTGTCTATATTTTTCTTTTTTCTATATGTTTAAAGCTAATAAATGTGGTGAAAATACCCTTTTAAAGAAACTCCTTCAACTGAATGGTTGTGAAAGAGCTCCATATTTCCAGTATAGGTCATCCAAGTATTAACTGTGTGTAGATATTATTTATAGCTATATCTATCCATACATGTTGTATGTAGATAAATTTAGTGTATATTTTATTTATTTAGATTTTTTTTTTTTTATTCTTTATTACAGGGAAAGCTTCATGATTACTGGGAGCCAAAGTGTGATAACACAAGTCCAGACAGCTCACAGGAAAATGTCAGTGATGCCTCTCAGGATTTTCCTTATGACGACAATTAGTGTCTACTCAACTGAACGACTTTTAGTGCTGAAAAATTTCAAGTTGCACTTTAATTGTACCTTAATTTTTTTATGTTGGTTATTTATAAAACAAAATTTAAAGCACATACATTGTATTTTTTTCTGTTATTCCCAAAAGAAAATTTTCTGCAGCTATGTATATACAGTGAGCATAGATTGACACTGCGTGAAGCTGAGTGACACAATTTTTAGTTTCAGTTAAATACAGGACGGGGGCGTTGGTCCAAAAGAGCTGGATGCAATTTTAGCATTTCACAGAACGCCAATAAACCCAAAAAAGATTAAACAAAGACCCGAAAAAGCAGTTTGTAATGCTTTTTATAGCTGTCTACTGATCTGTAGCAAATGTCTGTCCACAGCTTTTTTTTTTTTCCCAACAAAATACTGGTGAAATGAAAACTGACAAAATCTTTTGCAAGTTTCTGCCTAAGACAGAGTTGCTGCTGGGCTGTCTGATGTCGGAACAGACAAACTTGGCTGTAGCCGTACCAGCGCAGGCGAGATTCACACAAATATATAATGGGCACTTTTTTTTATACGATTTAATGTCTCGGCCTGACGGGGGGGTTTTCAGACCCGCACTTATAGCGTTATAGCTATGCTGTAAATTTGGTTTAACTCTTCTCTAATGCAGCCCTTTTTTTGTTGCCATCTTCGTTTTTCCATTCCCGCCTTTCCAGAGCCATAACTTTCATTTCTTTTCAGCGACAGACATTGCGGGACAAGATGTACTTTCTAATAGTGTCATTCACCGTACCATGGAATATACTGGGCAACAACAACAAAAAAACTTAAGTGGGGCAAAATGTGCAAAAATATTTACTTGTTGAAGTACATAAATCCCTTTTCTATTCAGCTATTAAAAAATAAAAATACAGAGACTGCTACAAAAACCATGCTATAATGTGGTCATAAGGTAAAAAGTTGTAGATGCTATAGAGCAATAAAGAATAGCAGACTTTTTAAGGCTTACTTGTAATAACAAACCTTAGGTTACGTTAACACACGGTAGATTTAATGCACAGATGTTTGGGACTGCTCCATACATCAGGATTGAAATTGCAGAATTCTATGCAGATGTGGCAGAAATATAGATTTTTCAGTTTAAATACATTTCTGCAATATATCTGCCCGGAATCAACACTTATAGTATCATTAACCATGGCTTTAGGAACCAGTTTTGCTTTCACATGGGGATAAAAATTGCCACCACTAAGCTTTGCACCCATATACCACATTTTGCATTTGTATTCTGCTTAATGACCATACAATTTATGAAGTCCTTATGTACCACTGGCCAGTCCTTTTCATTGTACTGCAATAATTCAAGACGACAAAATTAAAGGACTCTCAAAAAAAAAAAAAAAAAAAAGTCGTCCTTATTTGCAATCCATGTAAAGCCGCAATGTTTTGGCCATAGCCTTTTTCAAGTCAAAGAAAGATCATAACATATACAGTAACCAGCAATTTATATGGTTAGGGTGTGTCACATGCCTCCTCCCCTTCTGCATGCATTCCCCTTTGCCATGAAAAGTGAAGTAAAGCAATGTTTATACACCTCACATACATGTAAATGAATTCTGAAATGGCATCCTTTTTTTAAGCAAAGTGGTACTTCTCTGTTCTTTTTTTGTAGCAGTAGGCTATCCCCAAAGTGAGCAATACTGGCCCATTGGGATGCTGGAACAATCTAGGGTTGTGGTAGTAGCATCAAGTACAATTCAGAGGGGATGGGGAGTTAAATAAAAATATGTGGGAGTGGTGGAAGCCAAAAGAAAAAACTTTTGAAAAAATGTTTGTACATGTTTTATATGTAACATAGTTGAGTGAGTTTTCACTCTAAATGTTTTGCTCATATTTTAAGTATTTATTAAAATTACTGTTTTATGTAAAATGATGCCTCATTTATATTCTTTTCAATGTTTAGAAAGTGATGACCATTAGTTCTGGTGATCCATTACTGCTCTGTTAGGGGAGGCAGGGTGGGTGACTCCTATAGTATAGGATGTGCCAGCCTCTTGGGCAATGCAAGCCAGCCTGGTAGGTACTGTGCCTGAGCACTGTTCATGAGGGTGGTGTATCGCCCTCTCTAAATGGGACATCACACTCCTATCTGACACTGTGACATTACGTTCGGGGAGGATGGGGAGCAGCTCCTGTAGTAGTAGAAGTACCTTCCTCCTGAACAGCACACTAATCTCCGATTATGGGGGCAGTAAAAAAAAGCACTTTTGTAATTGGGTTGCATTACCTAAGTCACTTAGTATAGCAGGTATGAGCTTTTCTGTGCATCTGTTTTCTATTTCTGCTGCTGCTAGTCGGGACACACCCCTTTTCTGTGATTGGCTCGTTGGGACATGCCCCCCGGACGGATTCCGCCATGGACATGCCCCCTGCACTGTGATTGGCTGACTGACATTTCATTCAGCCTTTTGGGATACGTCCCCAGACAGGAAATGCCTCAGACACGCCCCCTGCGCTGTGATTGGCTGCCGGCACACTGTGTTTACTCCCCTCTGAGCTGTTAAAACCGAAAGTAAAACCAGCTATGTGAAAGGGCTGCTGGCTCTATACTCATCTCCCAGCTCTCAGGTGAATGATCTGGGTAATTACTGACTGTTTAACTCATAGATCCCATCATATAACACAGTCCCCTGCCTGATAACAGGGAGGGGGGTGGGGGCAGTGTACATTCCTCACGTGTTCCATCAGTTCAGGCTGTGTGTATAGCGGTTTATAGCACAGCAAGGAGCTTGTGGAGCCTGAAGCTGAAGGCACTGCAGACATAAGAAACATGCAGGAGGCTGCAGAGCTGTCCTTTCCAGACATCCTTCCTCTTCCACGGCTAACACAGAATGAGGATGTCGCAGCTCTTCAGTGAGCAGCAGCCAGAGAAATAGGATTAACGCTCGTGAAAGTAAAACAGATAAAGCTAAAAGACACTAGGTAACGTTACCAGTAAATTAGTGTCATGTAATTAACAATAAAAACAAATATACAACGCGTTTTGCAAACACCGGGTTTGCTTCTTCAGGTCATAGATAGGAATACCAGAATTTAAAAAGGCTGGGACTTGAAATCGAGGCTGGAAGGTCTTCAGTGAGGAGAGACCCGCCTGCTGGCAGGAGAGGAGAGACGCACCCCTGGATTTCAAACTCCATCTCCTAGAATTAGCTGAAGAGCACAAACACTTCAAACCATAAAACCTCTTTAAGCATAAATATTAACCCTTACCCATGGAGCTGTACTCAATTGCCAAAATGGGACATCATCATAGCATAAACTTTTTTTTTTTTTTTAACGTTATTTTTATTAGCATTTTCAAAATATCAAGCACAAACAAACAATCCCCCCAACATGGGGGGAAGAACAAAGACAAATCAGGAAAGGGGGAAGGGAAGGGCGGATGTAAGGAAGGTTAAATATATATATTATATATATATATATAAATATATATATATATATTCTATATATAATTATATGAGGAGAATATGAATGATATCTGTAAATTTCGAATGTAAATCAGAGGAATGGTGGAACTACAATTACAAATAAAACATGTCATGCCAAGCAAATTACCGGACAATATAACCGGGGTCAAGCATGTTTAAGACACAACAACAGGGCAATGCCAGAATCACATAGAAAGACAAACTATGCCGGAAATAATGCAGTTCTCTTTCATAAAGTCCAACCTACTCAAATATGGCATCTAAGACATCCTAGAGGAGAAAGAAAGAGAGAGGAAAAAAAAAAAAAGGAAGAGGGGGGGGAATATCCAGGGGTGCACGGGTCCCCCCAAAGAAAGCGGCGACAAGAATAATGACCACAGGTCTATGTCAGTCTCCACTCAGCAGTGTGGCGAAATATCCAAGATCGGGGGTTCGCATAAACTTTTCATGACCAATATCCTAATATGTCAGGAGTAATAATGGGAATAAAATCCAACCCACATATTACCATCTTAAAATCAGGAGTGAGTTCAAAATGTTCCACTACTGCTTATAGTGCCATCTAATAAACCTCTCCAATGCTCAGGGGATATAGTGTACAGCAGGCCTGCACAACCTGCAGCCCGCCAAAGCAGTTATTGTGACTGAAGTGGTGTGGCCTATGTAAACCATACCCCCAAATGGGTGGTACTGTGATAGCAGGGGATGGTTGACCCCCACCTTCTGCAATGTTGTGCAGGTTTGGTGTAGAGGAATATACTGGAAATACTGAGTAGTATTCAGCATTGTAATTTAGTAACTAATCATTTTGCCAGTGTATGATCCCGTTCAGGTTTTTCATATTTTTTGTGTACATTTTAGGTTAAAGAAGTTATAATGCATTGAATCAGGTATATAAAGTATACAATTCACACAGGAAGGTGTACAGAAATACACAGAATTCACAAAGCTTTTGACATGGATTCCATGATGGATTCTGCTTTAATTCTTGGGGGAATTGTGGTTCAGTTCAAGATTCAGGTTTCCTGATGTATGTTAGATCTGTTTTACACATAGTTGCCAACTTTTGAAATTGAAAAAGCAGGAGACTGTAGTGGGCGGCGCGCTATGCGCGGCAAAAATTTGCATGGACACGCCCATCTTGTCGGTGTGCCGCGCCCCTTCAAAAAGCCACTCCCACTCCACCTAACTGCATAACGGCTTTGGAAGAAAGCCAGGTAGATGCCCTTATAGCCAGGTAGTAGCCCCCCATAACCAGGTAGTGCCCCTTACAGGCAGGTAGATGCCCCCTTGTAGCCAAGTAGATGCCCCCCTTTGTTAGCCAGATAGATGCCCCCTTTGTTGCCAGGTAGTGCCCCCTCTGTTGCCAGGTAGTGCCCCATTGTTAGCCAGGTAGATGCCCCCCTTTGTTAGCCAGGTTAGTGCCCCCTCTGTTGCCAGTTAGATGCCCCATTGTTAGCCAGGTATTGCCCCCTTTGTTAGCCTGGTAGTGCCCCCTCTGTTGCCAGGTAGATGCCCCCATTGTTTAGCCAGGTATTGCCCCCTTTGTTAGCCAGTTAGATGCCAGGTAGATGCCCCCTTTGTTAGCCAGGTAGATGCCCCCTCTGTTGCCAGGTAGAGGCCCCTATTGTTTGCCAGTAGTGCCCCCTGTTTCCAGGTAGTTGCCCCCTCTGTTGCCAGGTAGTGCCCCCATTGTTGCCAGGTAGGTGCCCCATTGTTTGCCAGGTAGTGCCCCCATTGTTTGCCAGGTAGTGCCCCCATTGTTTGCCAGGTGGTGCCCCCATTGTTTGCCAGGTATTGCCCCTCTGTTGCCAGGTGATGCCCCCATTGTTTGCCAGGTAGTGCCCACCATGTTTGCCAGGTAGTGACCCCCTTGTTTGCCAGGTAGTGCCCCCTCTGTTGCCAGGTTATGCCCCCATTGTTTGCCAGGTAGTGCCCCCTTGTTGCAGGTAGTGCCCCCTCTGTTGCCAGGTGATGCCCCCATTGTTTGCCAGGTGATGCCCCCATTGTTTGCCAGGTAGTGCCCCTCTGTTGCCAGGTAGTGTCCCCATTGTAGCCAGGTAGTGCCCCCTTTGTTGGCCAGGTAGTGCCCCCCTAAAAATAAAATAATAAAAGCCACTCACCTGACCTGGCTCCTGCAGCGCGGCCGCTCCAGACAATCTCCTCAGGGGAAGTGAGAGCAGCCGCGCGTCACTTCCCCCTGCGCCGCTGACCTGTATGTACGGCGCACACCGGTGCTGTACATACAGGGGGAGGGGGGAACGATCCCTCCTGCCTCCTCCTGCACAGCGAGACTCCAGGCGGGTGAAGCGGCAGCAGCGGCCGCTTCACCCGCCTGTAGGAGCGGCCCGGCGGTGCAAGAGTAGCGCACCAGCGCTACTCTGTCGCCGTGGTCAGTTAAAGAGCCCCCGCTGCCTGCTGGCGGCGGGAGAAATGCCAACTCTGGCGGGGGGGGGGGGGAGACCCCAATTAGCGGGACCCCCCCGCCAAAAGCGGGAGAGTTGGCATGTATGGTTTTACATCACAGCCCCTTAAAGAGGACTGTGACATCTCTATTTCTTTTTTAGTAAATCCTTGTGAAATAATTCTGCAGCATCTTCTGCTATAACTCTGGGTTGTGTTGTTCCTCTGTTATTTATTTTGGAAATATATATTACTGAATCTGTCAGATGGGCGTTACCAATTGGGGAGGGTGTCCTTGCACACACTGTCCACTGATTGGACAGCGTCAGACTGTGCAGGGACAGACCCCCAATTCTTTGCACCCAGTTGTCAGATTTAGTAATACTTTTCTAGAAGGAATAGAACACAGAGTTATAAGAGAAGATGCTCCTGGATTGTTAGACTATGCATCCACAGCATTGAAAAACTATCGTATTTTTGGCGGTTTTAGGATTCTAAAACCACTGAAAATACGATTGTTCAAGCAGCCAATGGACTTTGATAGAAAAAACGCCCTGTAGTCTATACAGTTCGTTTTTCTCTGCTAGTTTTCTGGCGCCGCCGTATTACACAACATGTTGTATAATACGGCGGCGCTTTGAGTTTTGCCGTTGGTTTTCCATACAATCAAATGTATGGGCCGACTGCAAAAAAACAAGAACCGACCTTGGTTTTTGCACTAAACGTGACATCGGACAAAAACCGACTTTCGGATGGTTTTTTGTCCGAAGCTGTGTAGAGACGGCCTCATTTCACAGGTAATACAGATATTTACTAAAACGGCCAAGTCACGAGGTCCTCTTTGAAACAGGCCTCTCAGAGCAGGTTTGTGGAATCTCCACTAGAGGGTGTAAAGCCTTCACAAATGTTCCCATTTCATGGCACTTGTGGCAATAATAAATGGTTATCGATCGATCGTGAATCTGTTCATAGTCTGACGTTTTTCTCAGAATTGAATCTCGTTTTATTAGTGAACAAGCAGTACATGAAGGACAGATTAGCTGAAAGGTTGAGTACATTGACTTTGAGAGTTACTACTCAGTGAGAAATAGCAGTCTATTCATTTAACATATCCATGTGCTTTATGTTGTAATATTTGATTATTTTTCTGTAATACACGATTTACTTTTACATCCAACAACAGCGCTCGATATAATGAATCAGCTAATACAATAACACAAGCAGCAAAATGAGCCATAATATGTAGACCCATTTCCTCCCCTTGATGGCCTAGAGACAGGAGGTCTGACAGTAGAGGAAGAAAAGCTCTGTTTCAGATAAAGCAAAGACTACATCGAAATTCTTTGCAATTGTTTGTAGTGAATATGGCACTTTAGAAACATTCTAGAGGCATATGTAAGGAAATTTCTCAGCAATGCCTTCCTTGACACTTTGCTGTCTCATACTAGCTAAACTATGCATTTCTTGTATGTGTGTCCCGACCATTTTCCATCTCCTACTGAATTGCACAGAGGAAATTAGTTAATAAAAATAATTTTTTTAGGTGAAGTAAGCATGTGCTTTTTTTTTTCCATTATTTTTAAAGGGACGAATCATCCTTTTTAAATGCTTAATAACCAGCTGCTGTCCTTGACAGCAAGTGGTGCAGGTTGCCCATCTGCAGCAATGTCTTATGACGTCACTGCAGTGGAGGAGTGTGTATGTGCTGGGAAGGGTGGGATGGGGTGATGAGAGTTTGAAGCTCACTGTGCCAAGAGTGTAGCTGTTCCTGGAGCAGTTGACTAACCCTTTGATTGCTTTGGTCCAAGACTGTGACATGATTAAAGGGGACTCCCCTAGCCGACTGGTTCAGCAGGTTTCCGAGTAACCCAACCATAACGCTCTACAGTCAGCACTGGGGACCTGGAATAGACCCCGGATCTGTTGGCTTGGGGAGCCTACTGTTAGGGCACCGTATCGGTTGCAGTAACAGCTGCCTGTGTCATAGTGACCCAATGTTTACTACTAGTAGTAGTAGTAATATAGTGTATGCACTAGCAAAATCCTGCATGCTATACATTAGAAGTGTGAAATAAAGTTATAAAATAATTATCCCGTACGAGGTTTAAGTCTTACAAAAATGTTAAAAAAATATATATTTTGCATACATAACATTAAAAGAAAATTCTAGACATTTTAGGGTTTCAAATAACTAAATATGTAAATCATTTTTACAGGGTTTTTTATGTGAAACTTTTTGCTTTATTCACAGTATACAAAAAATAAATTACAAAGGATTTGAAATATAAAACAATAAAAACATGTTCCTGCATGAAAAGGCTTCATATAGTTACATCACTGAAAAAATGAAACATTTATAGTTGTTGAAAAGCAGAGATGAGACTGGAAAAATGTAGGTGGTCATCAATGAGTTAATTAAAGCCATTTTAGGGTACATGTTTATTACTGGTTAAAGGGGTTGTCTCACAATGCTATTTCACAGAGCCACAAACGGCTTTAGTTTCCTGTCTCTTTGTAGTCAGGCTGTGGGTGGTTCTATAGTAGTGATTAGCATATCAGCTCTGCATAGCCAGCTCTTCTAATTCCTCTC
Organism: Phyllomedusa bahiana; assembly: GCA_025379985.1. Lineage (NCBI taxonomy): Eukaryota > Metazoa > Chordata > Amphibia > Anura > Hylidae > Phyllomedusa > Phyllomedusa bahiana. Next base: position 102,569 of record JAODAL010009061.1, read on the forward strand.
CTTTCTTTCTTAGAGATAACACACTCTATTCTCAAGCTTCTGGCAGTCCTGTGTGCCAAACCTGTGGTGACATCACTCTCTGCTCTGAGATAAGACAGAGAGCAGGACACTAGCCAGAGAAACTTGTCTACACAGAGCAGATAAAATCCCTCTCATCTCCAGACCAGGGAAAGATCAAAAGAGTCTTGATTTAATGTTCCCTACATGTTGAAAGCTAATCTTTGTAGTGAGACAACCCCTTTAACTTTTATTATTTTGGAGAGGGAAGTAAAAAAAACAAAAAAGTCCTTGTGCCATTTACCATGTGGTTTAAATAATATGTTAACTTTAATATATAGGAGTGCGCTGATATGCCTGTGAATGCTCAGGACAAAGGGCCCGGGCATTCTCGGGTATGATGGACCGGGCCCCCTGTAGCAGCAGTTATGCCACTGCAGGGAAGCAATGTCTATATATTAGGGCAGATAATTGCTCTGCAATGTGTCTGAAGTACACCCCGCAAATATGGTAAATTCATGATTTTCCAGTGTATTCCCCAGTGCACTGTACGCGTCTGTACAAAGAAGTGACATGTAACTTTTTTTGGGCGCTTAAGTACTGGAGAAAGTGAATAGGAGCTTCGGCAGAGCATTGTTGAACGTACGCGCTGGTATGTGCCGCCCTGTGAACCCGGCGTTTCAGCCATGACGACAGACATGTTAGTAATTGTATCACTGAGGTTTTTTTTATTATTTACCCTTTGAATAAATATAACATTCACCTAAAAGCAAAAGCCATTTTAACTGTTTCTAAAGAACAGATAAAGTGTATTTAACTAATAGTGTCATGAACCTATGTAAAGATTAGGTTTAGTGCCGTCTTTCCGGTTAAACCTGTCTTCATAATTGCTTGTCCTTGTAGTTAAAAAGAAAATCACGCAACTACAGTTGGTGAGTTCTTACTTCCTGGTTCATAAAATGGATAGAAGGGAAATTATAAGATGAGAAAGGTCCGGTGTCATGTATGAACGTAGCGGAGGAATGAAATAGGAAGTAATAGGCACTGATCAGGCTCAGGCCATGGCCACACTGCACGGGTTTTCGGCCGTTTTTACAGCCGGTTTGCGGTTTGTCAGACCGCCTGAAAAAACGGCAGAAAATTATCACAATTGTGCTCTATGGAAAAACTGTGCAGCAATCCCCACTGCACGGGTTTTCCGTCGGGCGGTTTTTCCGCCCGTGGTCTGGCCGCAAAACATTGAACATGCACAATCTTCCGTCCGGTTTTGGGACGGAATCTGTGCATGTCAATGTGGAGGGGGAGGGCTTTTCTCCGCTGTGAACAGTATTCACTATCTTCTAACAATGGCAGCTATCAATGGGTGTGAGAATTTAGGCAGCAAATGCACAGTCAGTTCTTGAAGCTGATGAATGGGCAAGCATAAATATCTGAGTGTCTATGATCAGTTCCAAGCTGTGATAGCTGGAGGACTGGGTCAGAGCATCCAGAATGTCTTAAGGATCCTTCCTTATATCTATCTGCAAAGAAGGACAACACAATGAGCCACTGAAAGGGTTGTGTGTAGGTGCACCCAGTCTGTCGGACTGTGGTGCCTAGGGGGATGTTCACCTGGCTTAATTGCGGGACGTAGAGTACGCCCCGCAATTACACCGGGTGTTTGGGAGTCGTGCTGGTTGGCGCGTACTGCCGTGTCGAGGGGGGGGGGGGGGGGTGGTGCCGGAAGCCCACTGGCCCCATAAACGTGCATTACTCGTGGCATTATTCGCGCAACATGTCACTTATCTCCCTGCGCGTACAATACGATTGTATTGTACGAGCAGGGAGAGGAGGTGTAATCCATAGTTCTCTATGAGAACTGTGGATTACCGTAATTATGGGGCGCATTTCGTTTGTATTCTTAGAGCGCAGTACGCGGCGAAATGTACCCCAAAATAAGCCGTATGAACATACTCTAAGTCCCAAAGGTGGAGTTGATTCTAGGGGCTCACCAGCTGAGCTGTTTCTGGGCCCACCGGTGGCGTTTATTTTAGGGGCCCATCTACAGCTACTGTAAATGACTGCACATGCCTCCTATAATCTTCGTCTAGTTTTTTCCTCTCTTTCTATGCTTTTCTGCCTCTCCTGGGAATGCATATGCAGTTAAAAACATCTCCAGGTTTGCTATGCTCAGCGGCCCACCGTGGGTTCCTCCTATTCCCTTGTGGGCCAGTCCGAGCCTGGTTGCACCCTCTTATAAGTATGGGTAGGGAAGGCTAGGCCTTCTGGTCCAGTCCCACAGAAGACTTACTGTAGTACAAATTGCTGAAAAAGTTACTGCTGGTTATTATACTGTATTATACTTACCCCATGAAGTAGCAGTGCTGGAGAATGTTTTCTGAGAACTCTTATGTTGAGCTCTTCTTCTATTACTCCTCCTGAAAGTATATAAAGAAATTATCAAAGAGGTGTGTCCCTGAACACTCTAGTATTGTCAGCATAGATTGGACAGCGTCAAAGTCTATGGGGACATTCTCCTCTCCTGGATGATAACACCCAGTTATCAACTCATTCGTAAACTTTTAAGAGTTCCAAGAAAATAGCCTCCAGAATTATTACATGGCGACTACAAATTTTCTCCAAAACAGACCTCAAAAGGGCAGATGAATTCTCATTATAGCTTCTAAAATGGAGAAAGCCAATAAGAAAGCTTTGTCCTGTTGCCAGCTAGTTGTTCCTACCTCTGTCCTGTATAGCAGCTGTTGGCCAGTTAGCTGTGAAGGATGCACTACTTTGCATAAAGCATCTGTCTAATTATGTTATAGGAATTAGACTGGCATTAGTTAAGAGCTGGTGATAGATCCACTCCAGTTGTGAAAAAGATATTTATGGATTTCCTCTTACACTTTTGGAAACTCTGACTTTTCAAACCTGCTGCAGTAAATCATAAATATGATATTTAATTTGTACTCCAGATGGCATCATACCATATGAGCAGGGGCGTAGCTATAGGGGGTGCAGAGGTAGCAGTCGCTACCGGGCCCTACACCCTGAGGGGGCCCCAAAAGCCTTCCTGACACAGGATACACCAGCATTACAAGCGGCACATGGTAGCTGGGGCCCCATTTCACTATTTGCACTAGGGCCCAGGTGATGCAAGTTACGCCTCTTCATATGAGCAAATGTTATAATTGTTCAGTGGATCATTTTGCGTGTGTAAATAGTAAACATCATTAATTTGTCATAATCTGTTCAATATAGTAATAAATGGTAGGATAACCCCAATAACATACAATAAACCCTTATTGGTTTGCCAGAGTGGAGAACAACTACAAAGATGGTCTTCCTTTATTTAGAGCAGTGTTCCCCAACTCCAGTCCTCAAGGCACACCAACAGGTCATGTTTTCAGGATTTCCCACTGAATGCACTGACAATAATGATATCACCTGTGCAGAATGCACTGACAATAATGATATCACCTGTGCAGAATGCACGGACAATAATGATATCACCTGTGCAGAAGGCACTGACCATAATCATATCACCTGTGCAGAATGCACTGACCATAATGATATCCCCTGTGCAGAATGCATTGACAATAATGATATCACCTGTGCAGAATGCACTGACAATAATGATATCCCCTGTGCAGAATGCACTGACGGTAATGATATCCCCTGTGCAGAATGCATTGACAATAATGATATCACCTGTGCAGAATGCACTGACAATAATGATATCACCTGTGCAGAATACACTGACCATAATGATATCCCCTGTGCAGAATGCACTGACCATAATGATATCACCTGTGCAGAATGTACTGACCATAATGATATCCCCTGTGCAGAATGCACTGACAATAATGATATCACCTGTGCAGAATGCACTGACAATAATGATATCACCTGTGCAGAATGCACTGACAATAATGATATCACCTGTGCAGAATGCACTGACAATAATGATATCACCTGTGCAGAATGCACTGACAATAATGACTTCACCTGTGCAGAATGCACTGACAATAATGACTTCACCTGTGCAGAATGCACTGACAATAATGATATCACCTGTGCAATGCTAAGGAAAGCCAGAAAACATGACCTGTTGGTGTGCCTTGAGGACTAGGGTTGGGAACCTCTGATTTAGAGGACATGGCACATTGTTGCAATACATGAACAGTGTATGGATTTATATAGGAAGATATTTTGAGATGCAGCGTAAGTGTATGTTCACACAGGGTGTTGGATCCGTTTTTGGATCTTAAAAATGCATTCAAACGCGCTGCGTAAATTGCATCCAAAACGCATCCAACTCGCAGCTGCATATTTTGATGCGTGTTGGATGCAGCAGGATCGCGCCCTGTAGTTTTAAATAGGGAGCCTGCTGCATCTTTCAGATCAAGAATTGACATGACAATTCTTTGAACAGATCTAAAAGACGCATCAGAAAGACGTATATAAACACGCATCGGTGATCACTTGTTTGAACGCTGATGCGTGTTTTACATTGAAAGCAATATAAAACACAATGCACATTATTAGATGTGTGTTTGGGTCCGTTTATGGTCCGAAACTCGGATCCAAACATGCATCTAAAAACGTATCCCAACATAGAGTCAAAACGCCATGTGTACATCCCCTAATGTTTCATTTCCTATGTGGTGGTGCTTTGGGGAAATTAAGCACTTTCTCCTGCGTTCTGCCACAGATTACAGCTGATTGCTGCGGGTCCAAGCATTGGTGCAGCATGTGATTAGTTTATCTTTGGATGATGCATCTAAGGGTATGTTCACACAGCTTATTTTGGAGCACATTTCGCAGCGTATTTCGTATTAGCGCGAGCTTCTGAAACACACGATGTACTGCAGCACGTACTGTACGCACCGCAGTACATCGTGTGAACTTACAGGAGACATCATTTCTGATCAGCGTCGTTCACTTTCCCTTTTCTTCTCCATCCGGTTCGCACCTTCATGCTGATATCTCCCAGCCACGACTCGTCCCTGAGGATTTGGACACAAATATCTTAGAATCCTCACATTTCCAGTAATTCCTTAATTATAGGTATATAAGTCCCCTCAGTTAGACAGGTATATAGATATGCCCTCTCAGTCAGGCAGGTATATGCATATATGTCTCCTCAGCCAGGCAGGTATATAGATATTGTCCCCTTAGACAGGTAGGTATATAAATATAGGGGCAGTCAGGCAGGTATATAGATATAAGGTCATTCTCAGGCAGGTATATAAATATAGGGTCACTCAGGCAGGTATATAGACATAGGGTCACTCTCAGGCAGGTATATAAATATAGGGGCACTCTCAGGCAGGTATATAGATATAGGGGCACTCTCAGGCAGCAATATAGATAGAGGGGCACTCAGGCAGGTATATAGACATAGGTTCACTCTCAGGCAGGTATATTGATATAGGGTCACTCTCAGGCAGACATATAGATATAGGGGCACTTAGGCAGGTATATAGGGGCACACAGGCAGGTATATAGCTATAGGGGCTCAGGCAGGTATTTAGCTAGGGGCTCAGGCAGGTAAATAGGGGCTATGGCAGGTATATGGGGGGCTCAGGCAGCTATATGGGGGCTCAGGCAGGCATATAGGGCAGGCATATAGGGGCTCAGGCAGGCATATAGGGGCTCAGGCAGGCATATAGGGCAGGCATATAGGGGCTCAGGCAGGCATATAGGGGCTCAGGCAGGCATATGGGGGCTCAGGCAGGTATATGGGGGCTCAGGCAGAAATATAGGGGCTTAGGCATGTAGGGGCTCAGGCAGGCATGTAGGGGCTCAGGCAGGCATATAGGGGCTCAGGTAGGTATATGGGGGCTCAGGCAGGCATATAGGGGCTCAGGCAGGCATATAGGGGCTCAGGCAGGCATATAGGGGCACTAAGGCAGGTAACAATAACAACATTTATACTCACCTTACCTGCTTCCCGGCCATGCGCTCCTCTTCTGTCCTCTTCTTTACCAGCCACGCGCTCCTCCGGCAGCTCCTCGGGCGCACAGCCTATGACGGACCGTGCGCCCAAGGAGAGGCAGCGTCGCGATGACCTCACTTCATCGCGACGATGCCAGCTGAGCAGCACGGGGCCGCGGCGGTTCCTCAGCACTATGAGGACCCGGCAGCCCCGCTGTCTCGGCCCGGCGGCTTACCGGAGGATCCAGCCCAGTCAGCTGTATGTGCATCCAGCTGAAGCACATACAGCTAAAGAGGCCGATGGCGCTCCAGGCCCATGGCAGCGGCCTGGAGCCCGGCGAGGTTTGTTGCCCTGTCTGCGCCCCTTAGGGACAGGCAGAGGTAGGCGCCCTAGGCGATCGCCTACCTCTGCCTACCCGTCGTCCCGGCCCTGATTAAACTAAACCATGAGCAGTACATAAAAGGAAGATACGGTAATCTTTTTTTGTGCTGAGAAGAGGGGTAGAGGAGTCTTTCTCACTTTATCAGGCTATTGCTGATAATATTTACACTTCTCAGACCATAACCAACAAGAAAGAAAGACCGTCAAGCAATTCGCTCACTGCTGTGCTATCAGTGTCCACAGAGAGGAAGCAGGAGAGAGTAATGTACATAGGGGAACTTTAAAAAAAAACAATCATCCAGGTAGCAAAAGAAAAAAATCTATATAATAATCACATATTTCTTGTCATTATGTGAAAAGAGAAATTTTGATGGTAGTGTCCCAAAGTGCCTTTGTTCCAACAGTTCCCCACTGTGCCTGTTCTAGTGGCAAAATATATGACAACCAAGCAGCACTGACAACCAGAAGTGTCTAGTAAATACTTGAATTGGCAACCACTATAGTTGGAGAATTTCCTATATTTTTTTTGCCCAAACCAGGACAAGCTATAAAGAAATACTTTTTGTATCCATTCCTTTCCCATTCAGGTATTAATTCCAATCTTTGGAGAAACAAAATAATGTGCAAAGCACTGAACCAATAAACTATAAATGACAGCTGATCATGAAGATGTGAAAAGGCCGGGTTATTAAGTGGTTAAACTCTGGAGGCATGTGAGCAGTATCCTTGAGAGGAGAAGCAGCTGATCACTGTCATTGTAATCATCATAAGCAGTTAAAAGCTATCATGAGATCAGAACATTTTTAAGAAATTAAAACTAATAGGTGTTCTTCAGAAACATGATGTTTATGTAGGAACTGCAAGCTTAACGTTAACCAAAAGAAGCTGGAATAAGCAGGAGCTGCTGCTATGAACTCATTTCAGATGTATGTGGGGGGGGAAAAAACTATTTTTCTCTTTGTGTCAAATGCAAACAAAATGGTCTGGATCATGCAGTACTAAGTAACAGCTTTTTAGTTTTGCAGCCCAGTCCTTGATTTTTGTATTGTGGTCTAGTTGGAGTAATGGTGTTGTGCCATGAGCAGTGTGTATTTTTTACATAGTTTTTATTGGAAGCATTAGTACTGTAATAAACTGCACTACAAGATAATTTGTTTTTTATTTCACACTAGCTCAAATAATAGAGTTTATATACATAGTTTGTTTTCAACCATGTATCCCTTTGCGCCAGAATAGATTTTTTTTATCTATATTCATCCTCAATCAAAAAATCTGTTTTTTGTGGTGTCTATCAGGATACAGTCTCACTCTATCCTTTCATCAAGTGCTTAAATAAACACAGTGTCTTCATTTGCACCAAATGCTACTCAATCTGAATGTCCCAACTACTGCACCACAACTTGTATCCACAGTCCAGTCAGTGATACTCACCTATCATGACTAGTCGTCATGCTCTCTCTCCAACTACTGCTCCTATATTTCTCAGCTGACTGTAAGGAGGGCAACATATGGTCTTTACACGGTTCTTATGTCCACCATCCCCCAGTTTCACCCTTCAAGCACTTCTTGTCTCTTTAGTGAATGCTGTTCTTAGCATTATAGCTACTTCCCACTTCTGAAGGAACTGGAGATGACCAGCACATATCAATGCCTACATTCCCAATGACAATTCCAACTGCACCTCCGGTCTTCTGCACACAGGGACTGTGATAGGCATGTGGAATGGTAGAAGTGACATAGTCCTTCAGTACACAGCTCCCACATTCCCTTGATTACTTCTTACAGCAGGATAGTTCACTGTTTCAAGAACTCTAGACATATCAGGCAATGCCATTAGGATAGCCCCATCTTTTCACCTCATCGAGTTTTTACATTGGGGCGGGTTTGGAGACCATTAGTGCACGGTGTCAAACTGGCGGCCCTCCATTTTGGGAAAAACTAAAACCCCCATCATGCATTTGTATAGTCTTAACAGGGGGGCATGAGGGGAGTTTTTTTTTCCCAAACACTGGGGGGCCGCCAGTTTGACACCCCTGATTAGTGGGTTCAAAAACTGTCCAGTGTTGTGATTCACCTTGGCTTTGTAGGCCTGGTCATTATAGTCACCCAGGCATCCCCTGGGTCCCTTGAATACCAGATTTTCAACCTGTTGCCAGTTTGTAACTGCTACAGGTGGATAGGTATTAAGACGCACATATATCTCACCTGTACTGTTTAACCTGATGAGTTACACCTCTTTGTGTGATAGAACAACATAACAGATCACATTACTGTGGTCTCTCTGGTCCTGGAAGCCAGCACATGGCCATCAATGACAGACCCAACATAATGATCCAACTTCCAATGCTGCTTCAAAGGGTATGTTCACACGGCTTATTTGCAGGGCGTAATTATGCCCCGCAATTACACCGTGTGGGCGGGGTTTTGGGGGAGCGGGTGGGGGAGGGGGGGGGTCGGACCTTTTCCGGCCCATAACATTCATTTCCACCGCGAACCCGCTGGTTACACGTCACTTATCTCCCCCTCGGCGTTTTTTCGGCAAGAGGAGAAGTAATCCAAGTTTCATGAATCTGTGGATTACCGTAATGACTAAAAGTATTCCAGCGTAATTTGCGCACTCCGGCGCGTAATTAAAAGACTTAAATACGTCAAAAATTTAAGCCCTGTGAACATAGCCTAGCGAAATTAAAGAGAACCCGTCACAATTTTTGCCCCCTTGGTGAGGACGCCAAGCTAGTGCAGACCCGCTGTTCCCAGGCTGTGCCCCTTATTCTGTAAAATGCGGAGTTTTCGTGTATTTTTAAACTAAAAACTCATTTTCAGCCAGAAGAGTCATTCGAAGAGTCCCCTTCAAATGTCAGTTTTTTTTTAAAAACCCCCCAATCGGGGCTATCCCCCCCCCTAACTGACAAACCTGTTACTTTGAATAGGTAGAACCATGTGAATAACTGTCAGTGGGCGGGGCTAGCCTTTGGTGGGCAGGGCTAACACCTGCTCATGAATAAGATTTGAGGGGTAAATGCTCTAAAACTGCTGCATCTTACAGAATAAGGGACACAGCCCTGGAAACAGCAGGTCTGACACCAGCTTGTGCTGCCCTCAGCAAGGGGGGCATAATCTATGTGACAAGTTCTCTTTAATCATCTCAGTGAGTTTTAATCGCACAGTGGGCAACTCCTTCCATTCAAGTCTCTATTTCACTTTAGCCTCCACTTGTCTGATGCAGGCCTTTATCTCAAGCTGCAGCTTATCCTTTTCCCTTTCCCTGTGATTTCTGGACACCTGTCCTGGCTAAGCTATGGTTACGTTTTTCTCCTTAGCCACATGAGCTTGACTGGATTTGTTTTATTTGGGGAGTGTACCTCTCTTCTCTACACCCCTGCTGTCACTTTGGCCAAGGTCAGTTTACTGCTATCTCCACAAGATTTTCCCTTGGCCTTTTCGAGTCACTTCTTATGGCTTTTATTGCCCCAACTGTGGTTCCTTTCATTCCTCCTCAAAAGTGTCATTGTCCCAGAATAACAGTCTGGAAGTTAAAGCTAATATCGCACACAGCAATGCTTTAGCAGCATCTTCTGCAACAGAAGGTAATAGTTAATCACAAGATATAACATTATACATGTTTAACCATACACATTAGATACAAGTAGACCGATGGTTTATTAACCGTTAAAATGATCACCTGGCACACAATCATTTTGCAGACACAGCCATACATTTTTTAGTCCATAATAACCATTCCTGTTTAGCCAAACATGTTCAATTGGGCAAAAGATGAAAATTGTTCAGGGAAGTTTCTGACAACATTAATTCATCAATGATCATTTGTGGATGAAAAATCCTTCCTTAATTAAAGATGTTTCAGTCAATGGTGGTGTGTCATAAGTCAGCTAAAACAACTGGACATGGTTACATTTTACCTGATGATAATCCTTATTTTTAAATCAGCTTTAAGCTAATGGGTACATTGGAGAAGACCTGTGACATTTCCTGACATGTTTGTTTTAGGAAATCTTTGTGATCCCTATGAAATAATTCTGGTGCATCTTCTCTAATACCTTTGTGTTGTTCTGTTCCTCTGTTATTCCTTCTAGAGATGTACTACTGAATCTGTCAGCTGGGTGGTACCATTCCAGTTTTTGAGGTGGTGTATACCTGCAAACACAGACTGTCAGCACTGATTGAACAACGTCAGATTATGTAGGGAAAAGTAAAAAAGTTATGGTTTTTGGAAGGCAAGTAAGAAAAAAACAAGTGTGACGACCAAAAAAATGCTGTGTCCTTAAGGGGTTAATAATTTCTCTTCTTTAGTGAAAAAAACTAATCTTTCTGCTGTATCAATATCACTAGAGGAGATTACTTGCATCAGAGTCTCTATAAGTGAGGTACAATATTGTGTTACAGTTTTCTGTGTTAAAACCAAAAAAACCGGATCACGGGGGTCAAACCCCCCG
>JAODAL010009062.1:0-113305 GCA_025379985.1 Phyllomedusa bahiana
GCGCCTTTTTATGTCGGGCCGGGGCGCGCTCAACATTCATGTAAAGTCCGCCCGCCATTTGTTTGAGGCGCAGTGCGGGACTTAGGGCAGTGGGGGGCCTTTTTGCCCTATGTTTTCGGCGCCGAGGATGGGGTCATCAGCGGGCAAAAGTCCGCCGCCCTCCCAGTGGGGGGGGGGCGCAGTGCGGACTGGGGCCCTATGAATCCCGCCAGGGGGTGCGCTCGTACACGGGAAAAGTTCCCTGCGCCTCGCCAGTGTGTGGGGCCAGTGGGGGACAAAAGGGCGCTTTGGGGGGGGACTCCCCTCACATGTATTTCCGATGCGAGACGGGGCTGGAGAACACAAAATCATTTCACATGTGGGGGGGGAGTAAAAATCCAAAATCCCTTTATAAAGGGCTTCACTTTCCAGAAAAAGAGCTCAAACCTCAAAAAAAAAAAAATACAAAAAAAAAAACATTTTTCCAATACCCTAATTCAAGAATTGGGATTTTGGAAATTGCCGGGAAAACAGTAATTAAAAATCAGAAACATTCTCATTGGTCGCATAAACCGGGCCCTCAGAATAGGGGGACAGTAACCATTAAAACCATGGAGAACTATTGACCAACGAATCAAAAGGCGGGGGAAATTTTTAAAATACATAAAAATGCAGAAAAGAGCTGATTGGCTGAGCTACGGGGCTTGGGGGATCCCAGCCAATAAGCGTGGGGTACTTTCCCATTGTTCCCCATGGAGGGGGCGCAAAAATTTCGGCCCTGCCCGTGCGGGATGAAATTTTTAAAAAAAAAAAAAATTATTTTTCCTTTTGTGTAAAAACATTATCTAAAGAGCCGAACCCTTCTTAAAAATAAATCGTTAAATCCCAACAAACGGTTTTTCGCCGAGACCCCGGCCTACATAGGGGAAAGCAAATGAGAAATACGTAATTCAATTGTTTAAGCCTTCTGATTGTTTGGGGAAAACCAGCCAACAAATAGGAGCGACAGGGACCCATTATAACCTATGGGGAAAAATTGACCAATCATATTCAAAGGGCGGGACAGTTCAAAATACAGTAAAAAGGCAGAAACGAGCTGATTGGTTGAAGCGGCGGGCTCGTCCAGCTTAGCCAATCAGAGCGCGAGCTACTTTCTCATAAGTTCTATGGGGAAAAAAAATTCAAAAGCGCGCTCTGTGATTGGCTAAGTTAAAAGAGGCACGGTTTATTTGGGACCAATGGGAAGCGACGATGCTCCCTATGGTTTTTCTAATGCAATCTGAAATAAAACTGTACATGGCCGAAATCAAATTATAAGACTACAGACGTTGTCCCGATGTGTATATAAAATGAATAATAATATGGGGGTAACGAAAAAAAAATAGTAATTCAATAAAATCAGGTTTATTTCTTTATTTTTGTTACACCCATACTATTGATCCTTGGATAACGAAAGTAAGTGATAAAACCACCATCTTGGTACACCCTTCTGCATTATAATTATATATTATTTATATAATGTAGAAGGGTGTAAAAGCATCAAGCCCCCTAGTGTTCTAGTATCCTAAGGGGACTATAGGTGCTGGGGAACATATATCCTACCTTTTTACCCACTGGGGGGCCTTTAACATACCAATATACCTGTTGTGGGACCTATAACCTACCTATATAACCACTGGGGGACCTATAACCTATCAATATACCTACTGGGGGACCTATAAACTGCCTATATACCCGCTAGAGTACCTATAACCATAGTTGCCAACTTTTGAAAGTAGAAAAGGGGGAGATTGTAAGGGCGTGTGACCACGCCCATCTTGTTGGTGCACCACGCCCCTTAGAAAAAGCCACACCCACTCCACCTAAATGCATAACACTCTGGAAAAAAAAGCCAGGGAGATGCCCCTCTAGCCAGGTAATGTCCTTAATAGCCAGTAAATAACCCCCTTTTAGCCAGGTAGATTCCCCAAAAGCCAGTGATGCCCCTTATAGTCAGGTAGTGACCCCTAATAGTTAGTTAGTGACCCCTATCAGTTAGGTAGTGACACCTAATAGCCAGGCAGTGACCCCTAATAGCCAGGTATTAGCCCCCCCATACCAGGTAGTTTCCCCCTATACCAGGTATGCCCCTTGTACCAGGTAGTGCCCTTGTAGCCAGGTAGTGCCCCTTGTAGCCAGGTAGTGCCCCCTTTTAAACCAGGTAGTGCCACCTTTTAAACCAGGTAGTGCCCCCTTTTAAACCAGGTAGTGTCCCCTTTTAAGCCAGGGAATGCCCACTTTTAAGCCAAGGAGTGCCGCCTTTGTAACCAGGTAGTGCCCTCTTGTAGCCAGGTAGTGCCCCCTTTGTAGCCAGGTAGTGCCCCATGTAGTCAGGTATTGCCCCATGTAGCCAAGTATTGCCCCATGTAACCAGGTATTGCCCCTTGTAGCTAGGTAGATGCCCCCAATAGCTAATAAAAAAAAATAAAAACTACTCGCCTCACCAGGCTCCCTGCAGCGTGTCCAGCTCCCGACGATCTCCTCAGCAGGGGGAGTGAGTACATCCGTGCGTCACGCCCCTTGCGACGCTGATCTGTATGTACAGCGCCAACCGGCCGCTGTACATACAGGGGAGAAAGCAGGAGGGGAACGATCCCTCCTGCCTCCTCCCTGTACGGAAGCTGCATGGAGCGTGCAGCTGCTGACTGACTGACAAGTTAGTGAGACTTGGCGGGCGGGTGAGCGCCCGCTTCACCTTCCTGCAGGAGCGGCCCGGCGGCGTCAGCACCGCGGTCATTTAAAGAACCCCTGCTGCCTGCTGGCAGCGGGAGGTTCGCCAACTCTACCGGGGTGGCGGGGGACCCACCCTTCGCGGGGACCCCCCACCGAAAGCGGGAGTTGTCATGTATGCCTATAACCTGCCTATATACCTACTGGGGGGACCTATAACCTGCTTATATATCCACTGAGGGACCTATAACCTACCTACTGGGGGACATATAACCTACACTCACCGGCCACTTTATTAGTACACCTTCCAACTGCTCGTTAACACTTAATATCTAATCAGCCAATCACATGGCGGCAACTCAGTGCATTTAGGCATTAACATGGTCAAGACAATCTCCTGCAGTTCAAACCGATCATCAGTATGGGGAAGAAAAGGTGATTTGAGTGCCTTTGAAACGTGCATGGTTGTTGATGCCAGAAGGGCTGGTCTGAGTATTTTCAGAAACTGCTGATCTCTGGGATTTTCAAAGCACAACCATCTCTAGGGTTTACAGAGAATGGTCCGAAAAAGAAAAAACATCCAGTGAGTGGCAGTCCTTGGGCGGAAATGCCTTGTTGATGCCAGAGGTCAAAGGAGAAAAGGCAGACTGGTTTCGAGCTGATAGAAAGGCAACAGTGACTCAAATACCACCCGTTACAACCAAGGTAGGCAGAAGAGCATCTCTGAACCACAGTACGGGGAACTTTGAGACAGATGGCTACAGCACAGAAGACCACAACCCGGGTGCCACTCCTTTCAGCAAGAACAGGAAACTGAGGGTCCAAATTTGCCCAAGCTCATCGAAATTGGACAGTAGAAGATTGGAAAAACGTTGCCTGGTCGATGAGTCTCGATTTCTGCTGCGACATTCGATGGAGGGTCAGAATTTTGGCGTCAACAACATGAAAGCATGGATCCATTCTGCCCCTTTTATCAACGGTTCAGGCTGGTGGTGGTGGTGTCATGGTGTGGGGAATATTTTCTTGGCACTCTTTGGGCCCCTTGGTACCAATTGAGCATCGTTGCAAACACCTTTGTGGAATCTATTTCCACGAAGAATTGAGGCAGTTCTGAAGGCAAAAGGGGGTCCAACCCGTTACTAGCATGGTGTACCTAATAAAGTGGCCGGTGAGTGTATATACCTACATATTGGAGGACAGATAACTTACAGGAGAACCCTATTACCTATACTGTGGGATATATAACTTACTGGGGCACCCTATTACCTACACTGGGGCACATATAACTTACTGGGGCACCCTATTACCTGTACTGGGGGTCATATAACTTGCTGGGGCATCCTATTACCTATACTGGGGGTCATATAACTTACTGGGGCACCCTATTACCTATAGTGGGGGAAATATAACTTACTGTGTTGTGAAGTTGCTAACAGTCATTAAACCGATTGTTAAGGCCTGAAGTCGAATGATAAGAGACTCCGGGGTCTATAGAATATAGGTATTGTGTAGAACTGAGTTGAATATATTAGTCTGGACCTCTAAAACCATTCCAATTTCTCATGTGGCCCCATGGGAAAATTAATTGCCCACCCCTGGTCTAGGTCTAAGACTTTCTTAGTTGCTTATAGCAATCAATCACAGTTCCTCTTTCATTTCATATAGTGCTCTGAAAAAATTAAAGGGGAGCTCTGATTAGTTGCTATGGGCAACAAAGAAAGTATTAGACCAAGACATGAGGCCCCAAGAGTTAAAAAATTGTCTACCTTTTCCTACTCAGATGCCTTTGTTGAGGATTGGAATAAATTACAAATTCAGTGCTCATTAGAACTTGTGAAACTCATTATCCAGGTGGAAGAAAACAAACTACAACAATTGTCAAGATAATATCGCTAATCTGGAAGCACTTATCATGGCATCAGAAAAGAAAAAGTTCCAAAGGGATACACCGTATCTTGGACTATGAGAATAATCAGATTTACATATGGACACAAAAAAGACAAATGGTCCCGCAATCCAAAATCCATTTTCAAATAGGGAAATGCGAAATACAGACACTACTCAAATGGGAATCATGTGAATTTCAATTCGTTTGAATAGGAGACTCCTGGAGCTTTGGATTTTTCATAAGAGTTGTCACATCTGTGCCATTTAGGGCTTCTGCGACATCCTCTATCCATAAGGTTGCACTGCTACCAGTCTGAACACGGCTGTAGTCTTCTCTGACTGTGGTGACTGAAAGGTTTCCTGCCACACCCGTCTGCAGCTGCTGCTGTCTTCTTGCTGAGACAGATGATCTGAAGAGGGTTGATTGATGCCTGTCTGCACCACTTAGGCCATATGGATGTCAGGGAGCTGGTCCAAACACACTCTGGACTGGGTCCCTGATTCCCTATTTAAAACTAGATCTGGTTTGCTTTTCACTTTCGTGTATTTGGTTGCTGATATCTGTCATGGGGGTCGCGGGCACCGCTGCTCCCCGCGGCTGCCCCCCTGCCCACAGGGGGTCCGGCGCGGGTGCCACGGCTGCCTGCGACCATCCCCCTACTTGCCAGGCGCCGGCTCTCTTACCACTCCACGCTCCTGTGTACGCCGAGCCAGTCCGTCCCGGCCGCCGCGCGCGTACCCGCTCCCTAGGGCGCGCGCGCGACAGCCGGTCTGGATTTAAAGGGCCAGTGTCCCGGTAATTGGTCTATTGCCGGGCGCTGGTCCTATATAAGGAATACGCCCCCAGCACTCTTTGCCAGACTGTTGGTGTGCGTTCCGTGTCGTTAGTGAGTGTTTGAGTCCATATTGATTACCCGTGTACCAGTCCGTTCCGCCACGTTTCCTGACCTTGCCTGTTTGCCGCCTGCTCTGACCTTGTGCCCGTCTCTGACCACGAACCTCTGCCGCCTGCCCTGACCTTCTGCCTGTCCCCGACTACGCCTCTGGATTACGATTCTGTACCACGCATTCTCCCAGCCGCCATCGCAAACAAGTCACGTCAGGGGTAGCGACCTGGTAGCCTCACGCCGCAGCAAGTCCATCCCGCTTTGCGGCGGGCTCTGGTGAATACCAGGGGCTACTTCGACTCCACTTCCTGGCGTGGCTTAGCTATCATCGCTTGCGGTGGTCCAGCGAATCCACCGAACCCTTACAATATTTTGCTTCTCCTCTGACTCTCCTTTTTGTCTTCTGTTTTTTGTACTGCATCACTCGCTTTGGCTTCTGACCTGGTCTGTCCGACTTCCCGTTTTTGTATTGTCCGTCTTGTTCATTCTCTGTGTTCAGGTATTCAGGGTAGGGACTGCCGCCCAGCTGCCACCGACTACTTAGGGTTGGGCAGTCAAGTAGGCAGGGACAGGTATGGGGCCTAGTGTCAGGCGTCACAGACTGTCTTCCCTTTTCTGTTTATCTGCTTTGGGGATTCCTAAATCACAGAAAATAAAGAAATATACCCCAAGAGTTTGTGCTTAAACCTTATCACTGTAAATCTTTCAACAAACCCTACCTCTAAAATATACCTTTTATTGATATACTCTTACAATTTTAGAATAATAAATCACTAATAAACAACTAAGATACCTATGCAAATCTAAATTTCTATCCCTTATCTATTCCAAATACTGCAAATTCTATATAAACAGAGGATTTAAACTAATATATCACTGCAAATTATAATCCCTGTTAAAACATAACTTTTACTAGACTATCTAAAATTATACAATCTAAACCCCCTATAGATTACCACTACATACCTAAATGATACAGCATACTGTGTACAATCCGTCAGTGGAGTATTCGCCCCGATAAAGGGCGGCTCCGCTTTTATGACAGACAATATCACTATATACGTGAAATAAGAACCTTACATCCCAGCAAATCCCGACCGTTTCCCCCGTACAATTTTAGGTTCATCAGGGGATTCAAAAACTCTTATTCCGGGGTGCCAGCATACCAAAGGAGCTGCGGGAGTATCATTCTTATACCTGACAGCATCTAAGCTAAGTATCAGTCTCCCTATTTAATTTGAATAGGAGGTATATGTGTTGAAGACAGGTTGTATTTGCGTTGTATATAGCGTACCTCTTATTCCACAGCGAAAAGAGTTTTTTTGAATCCCCTGATGTACCCTAAATTTGTTGGGGGGAAACGCGTCGGGAGAGCTGGGATGTACGGTGTTTATACACTAATAGTGATATTGTCTGTCATAAAAGGGGAGCCCGCCTTTATCGGGCGAATACTCCACTGACGGATTACACAGTATGCTGTACATCTAGGTATGTAGTGGTAATCTATAGGGGTTTAGATTGTATAATTTTAGATAGTCTAGTAAAAGTTATGTTTTAACAGGGATTATAATTTGCAGTGATATATATATACCCTTATCTATTCCCTAGACAAAACCTAACAAAAGCAGGGTCATCGTCCCAAAAAGGACGGCCCCACCTCCGAAGACTAACCCTAAAGAATCCTAATTATCCATCTACAGTATCTAAGTCCCTTCCACTCTACAGATACACTTACAATATATGCATAATCATCAACAGGGAATGAAAAAAATCACCAATTTAACTTCCCTTTAAATACAGCCTTTCATAGTTATCAATACTTTTTTATCCTTCCCAACTGATAGAGGGATTGTACAGATACACTCAGGTAATATAAACAGTCTTGTCTCATCCTCTAATAAGGATTAAATAGATAACTCAATCTTTTTCCCTCATACGACCCTACCCAGTAGCTAAAAAAAGATCTCTTCAGTCCCATTCATGAATCACTTTATCTATGTTTATAATACGCCCTTTATCAGCAGCTGAGATGGGTCTTCTCTGTCCCGACGCGTTTCCCCCCCTAATGGATGTGCGGGGGTTCATCAGGGGAACTCTGCAAGCATTGGATGCCGATACTTAGTTGTTCAGTAATAGATAATAATGGGGATTCCTAACAAGAGTAAATGCAGAATAGATCTAGAACAAATAGAGGACATGTATTTCATTTCCCCCATTACACCTTGAATTCCAAAAAGCGCAGGCACAGAGGGTGACAAAAACATAGAAGAGCTGGTCAAGAAGAAGACCCGTTACAACGAGAAGCACTGTCAGAATCTCAAACTGTTAGGATTTAATTTTGTAATTGATCATTCATTTGATTAATTTTTCACAATAAAGACCATTAACAAATTTGTTTGTAATCTTACTATACAACATAATTTTTGGAATGAACAGACTCAAATAGCATTATTGCTGGAATGGACTTTATGGAACAACTATCGCTATTAACCCTACAAGATTTGGAATCGGAAGTTAACTGGAATATGGTGGATTTTTAATCCAACCAGAAAAAATACCGTACTGCGTAGATTACAGCAGAGATTTTTTATTGCATTCTACACTGCACTGGGTACAGTCGGAGTTTCGGCAGATTCTAAATGCTTAATCCTCCGTAAATTCAATGAAAAACCCATGCTATGAAGACATAGCTTTAGCTGTACTACACATAGGTATTTGGAACATCTAAATAATGTTGCCAGTCCCAATAATTACAACATTTCTAATGCTGTATCATGACTCTAAAGTGAGCTCTTTGCAATTATTGGCATTAGGCTTAGTCCACACAGCATAAGTTAAAATGCCTTTCAAAACCCGATGGCATTTTAACATTGCTGCACCGCGGTTTTTGGCACAGATTTACGCTAAAACCGGTTGGTTTTTTTAGATTTACAAATCTGGGAGTTATCTAACAGATTTTTTATTGCTGATTATGTTGTTTATACTGAATCCACCGAAAATCCGATCAAAAACCTGTGCTGTGTAGACATAGCCTTAGAGTTATACATTTATTTTCACTGAGATACTCCAGTATTGTATCTCTTTGAAATCCTTCAAAAAGGTACCTAAAACAGAGGTTAAACTTACCAGACTATATTTTCCAGGCTCACTTGTTGGCCCCTTTTTGAATTTTTGACACCAAATTTGCTATATGGGACATACCCCGTTACTATACAGTCCATAAATATTAAGAATAGGGGCTGTCTATTATATTACTGATTCCCTTAGGACATAGGGGTGCATACCAACAGGACCTGTATATACCTGTGTATACCAACAGGACCTGGTTTTAATCTTATTAAGGTGGAGCTGCACTTTTTCCTGGGTTAGAGAGAAGGCAGTTAAAGGGGTTTTCTCTCTGCAAAGATCATATCTCAAATGATGGGGACAGTAAAAATAAGAACTTTTACAATTGGTTTGTATTACGATATGAGCTTTTCTGTGCATCTATAGCTATTTCTGCAGCAGCTGGATGGGACACGCACCCTTTTCTGTGATTGGCTGACTGACATTTCATTCAGCCTGTTGGAACACCCTCCTGGATGGGAAACAACCCCTGCGCTGTGATTGGCTGCCTGCACACTCTGTGTTTACTCCCCTCTGAGCTGTGAGAAATGAGCTGCCTGAGATGACTGCTGGCTATATACTCATCTCCCAGCTCTAAGGAGCAATTATTGACTATCTAGCAGATAGATTCACTCTCCCATCATATAACACAGTCTTATACACTGCTCTTCCCCCATATAACAGCCTTATACAGTCTGCTCAACCCCCTGCCAGATAACAGAGGGTGAGGAGGGAGGCAGAGAGCATTCCTCACATGTGTTTCATCAGTTCAGACTGTATGTATAACTGATTACAGCAATGCAGTGGTACTGGTTACAGCAATGCAGGTGTTCTGGTACAAGGGGCTTGTGCAGCCTGAGAGTTTCCCCTGCCAACACAGAATGATAATGTCTTCAGTGAGGAGAGACATACCTCCTGGGAGGAGAACACGCCTACAGGGAAGAGAGACTCGCGCCCGGATTTGAAACTGAAACTGATAGAAATAGCTCAAGTGTATGAAAACTTCAAACAATAAAACCCCTTTAAGGTAGAGATTACCTTTTCCCTCTGCACGTTGACAAGAGTGTCAATTTCCTTGGTAAATATGGTGGAGAAAAAATAGTTGCTTTCTCCTCAACACCCTTTACAATATCTTCCTCACTACTATTCATAGGGCCAATATTTTCAGTTTAATATTTTTACTATTTAGTTAAAAAATATTGAAAACACTTTGGGCGACATGTCAGAAAAGAGGCGCCGACACACCAGTTTTAAGGTGCATTAAATGAGTGTATAGTGCACCTGAATGAATGAACCTGTCAAAAACCTGGCATCTGGTATACCTCGCATAATATAATTGATGCACCTAATCTAGGCACATAGCAAAATGTAGGCACATAGCATATCATTGCTAGCATATTTGATGCACCTGCTTTAGGCGCATTCAAATGTGTAGTATCTGTCATGTAATGCGCCTAGTTTTGGTGTATTAAAGGTAATTTATATAGAGAATAGGGCATCAATAGTTTTTTGGCACAAAGAACACAATAAAAATGGTGTAGCCCTAATGGGACATGTCGCCCTTTATTTTTGTTATTTTTTGCCTCTTTTACATTTTTGTTGAATCACATTGTTTTTTTTCATGTTTCTAATCATTTTATTTCCATAAAGTATGTACCTCTCACAGTGAGTGCTTAAGGCTATGTTCACACGGCTTAAAATTGGACATATTTCAGTCCGTAATTACGTGCCGGAGTGCGCAAATTATGACTGGAATACGTCCAAGTCATTACGGTAATCCACAGTTCTCATAGAGAACTAGGGATTACGTCTCCTCTCCCTGCTCGGTGAATACGCCGCGGGGGGAGATAAGTGACATGTGAATTACTAGCGGCGTATATGCACCGCTGGTAATGAATGTCTTTGGGCCAGTGAGGTGCCTGCCCCCCGCTCCCGCCCCCGTCCACACGGCGTAATTGCGGGGCGTAATTACGGCCCGCAAATAAGCCATGTGAACCTAGCCTAATATGCTCTTAAAAATCTCCCATATAGTATCTGTTCTATTATTTCTGAAGACCTTACACCAGTCAGTGCGGTTAAAGGAGTTGTCTCACTACAAAGTTTAGCTTTCAACATGTAGGGAACAGTAAATTAAGATTTTTACAAAATATTGCTTTGATTATTTTGCTTTGTTAAGGTGATAGGAGTGATATTATCTGCTTTGAGTGCACACAGGTTTCCCTGGGTTACCTACCTGCTCTCCCCTTATCTCTCTGCTATTTCTTATCTGATAACAGGGAGTGACGTCACCACAGGCCGGCACACATGACACCAGCAGAACCCGATGTGTTACCTCAAAGTAAACTAAAGTAATTAGTCTCCTTTGTTTGTTAGAGCTTTGGAGCACTATGTACTATAGATAAACATCTCCAGCTCTCATACTCTCACTTCTTTTCTGCTTTTAGAAGAGCTATGAATACGGAGCTTATATACTAATCACTACTATAGAACCAACCACAGCCTGACAAGGAAGAGTCAGGGTGCATGAGTGTATAGCTGCTTTTGGCTCTGTGAGACAGCATTGTAAGATGACCCCTTTATGGGCCTCTCTAAGCAGATTAAAATTAGCCTTCCTTAAATTCAATATTTTTGTGACTCCTTGACAAAAAAATCCTATTATTATATTGTTATCACTATTTCCTAGGTGCCCCCAACATGAACCTTTGTTACTCTCAGGTCTGTTAGCCAATATTAAGTCCAAAAGGCTCTTCCCTCTAGTTGGCTCCTGCTGTGTGAAAATAGCCTTAGAGGTCTGTGTTGTGCTTTTCCTCTGTTATTCCTCCCTGATATATATTACTGAAACTATCATATGAGTGTTACCACTCCAGTTTTCAAAGGGGTGTGTACCTGCATACATTGAGACTGGATATTGTCACACTGTTCAGGGACACGCCCCTAATAGGTAACACCCAACTGACAGATTCGGTAACAGAGTTACTTGGAGTAATAACAGAGAAGATGCTCCAGAATTGTTATATGGATTTACTAACACAATATATATTAGTAATGGTCACATTTCTGTGAGATTTCTTCAAGGATATCAGAAATAAATAGACTTCCACAAATAGCAAACTGTATATCTAGAATGGAGCGTGCTTGAGGTTGCTAGAGGAAAAAGGCTACATGTTCCTTAAGTGATAATCTCCAATTACCGTATTATTCCAAGGAAGTATTTGTGCCAAGAAAGCTCCTTGCCCCATCCACGACTGACACACAGATTTTTGCCTCGGAGTGATTATAACTAGTGCAAATAGTCTTAGAAAACTGTTTACACTTTGGCCTAACACTGTAAAATGTAGTCTTGCCATAATCCCTGCTTCAATAGCCTAGAGATGTCTTGGGAGAAGTGCTGATCAGCCACTAAGCCTTCAAGGATAATAGAGAATCTATTGATGTGTATTGATTGGGCAATAATTCTATTGCTATGCAAAGAGCTCAGGAAAAGTGAAGTCATCAGCTCAGTGAAATGTTTACAGGATAACCTGTTCCTAACATAATATTCCCTTTTTCTAGCCAGGAAAGACAGAAAATCTGAAGCCCAATAGCCTTTTGTAATATTCACTCTCTGAGTAGTAAGACGTAAAATATATGAGTGTTGACTCTCCTCATTTGATGTGGTCTGGACAGTGCATTCAGAGTTGGAGAGGTTGTTTTTGTGATTTCAATTCCCAAGGAGTTATAATGCTCTCCTGCCTGACCCCATTAATCATGTGTTATTCCTATTTTTTACAGAGCCGGAGATGTAGCTATATAAGGGGCACTAAGGTCCCAAAGTCCTGCTACTTGAAGGCGTCTAAAAGCCCCTCTGTCACATAAGAAGACATCAATGTTGCAAATGACTAGTGTTGCACTTCGGATTTGGGTCTAAATAATATTAGATTAGAATCCAAGCACTTTGATTTGTACTGGCCTAAATTTTTTTGGGTGATAGCAAAAAAAAAAAAATCGACCCTAACCACAACTCTATCTCTCTCTTTTTTTTTTTTTACTGGGTTTTGATTTATACTTGGCACTACCAGTCTAGAGACACTGTTGCTCCAATTTCATTTCCAGCCTAATGCCACATTAGAGTTTCCTTGGACCGGAAGAGACTTTAGACAGAAGGGACATCAGACAGAAGTGACACCATATTGATGGCGCTGTTAAAAAGGTAAGTTAACCCATTTAACCAGTAAGAAAAACCCTTAACCCCAGATTAGGGTTAAGGCTACTGTTATGATGAGGATTAGGGCTAGGTTTTAGGGTCAAAGTGAAAAAAATCAGGTTCAGAATTTTTTCACAAGTTCGCTTGAATCAGTGTAGAGCCAAACAGGATCAGATTGGAACAACCTTAGAAATGAAAAATGGTTGGTTGAACGCCCTATTTCAGATTTTGAATTGGCCTAAAACTTTTTTATTTGCATTGAACTTTATATGTCCATTGAAGTTTAGCTACCTACAAGACTTGAAGACATAGACATCCCACTTTGAAGATTGTAACTTTCAGCCCATAGGAAATTTAGAGTTTCCTTGTGGATCTTGGTTTTAAGTTAAACTCCTTGAGACATCAAAACGCTTAATGAACTTAAAGGGGTTGTCTCGCTACAATGATTGGGTTTTAATTTAAAGATCTTTAAAAAACAAGCAGCTTTGCAATATATGTTCATTACAAATGTCCTACTGATTTTGAGCTAGCCCTGTTAGTATTACTACATCAGCTTCTCAGATCTCTATAGTAGCCGACCTGTTGATCCTTATCTTACTGGCTGTCAGGTCTGAATGACTCATCACCTTTGAAGACAGGTCAGAGCAGAGAGCCCCTCCCGCACAGAATGCTTCTGTAGTGCAGGGAGGGGGAAGGGAGGACTCTGGCGTCTGTGTCTGTGCTCCCTGGATTAACCCTGTGTGTGCCTGCTTCCTCCTGCTCTCTACACAGATAGATGTGACAGCAGTGACCCTGTCTGTTACTATAATCATGATATGTCTTTGGAACTGTGACTATACTAATACTATACAGATCAGGCGTGGGAAGGCTTTATGCTCTCCAGTATTAGTGGGACATCCTGAGTATGTAAAAAATTTTTCCCCTTGTTTTTTGCGGAATGTGGGACTTGAAAGCAAAGCGGGGGATTTTAGAACACTGCTTCCTTTTTCGCTCTATTACACACAGCTTCATTTTCCCTCTCTACATTTCCTAGATAAACCCCTCCCTGAAACCCAGACCTAGGAAAGGCACACACGGGGTGCAACTCTGAGAGAAAAACCCAACCCCCCCCTGAAATAGAAGTTACGTAGCTGCCTGTTTGTTTGTTTGGGGGGGGGGAGAGGGAGGGAGGGGGAAAGCAGAAGAGACGGGAAAGTAGAGGGCCCCTGGGTTCAATTTCCCAGGGACACAACCGGGCCTGAAAGTCTTTAATGAGAAAAACTCCTTTAAATACGAATAATGTTTAAACAAAGGGACATGAAAAAGGGAATGGTGCAGCTATTTTGGGGTTCCTATTGATTTAAGCAGTTAAGGTTTTTACATGTAGGGATTTAATGCCTTTTGCTGCAATTATCAATGATTTGGGTTTTTGTGAATTTCAAAAACCTTCCCCAAATTTTAGATTTTGGGGTTTTAAAGCTTTCGTTTTCTTTAAATCTGATGTTTTATAGCTTAATTTTAGAAAAAAGGAAAAAATAAAAAATATAAAATTATAATATTTATATATATAAAATTTTAAAATATATATATAAAAAACCAGTAAATATATATTTTATATATATATATATATATAATATTTTATTTATTTTTTTTTTAATTTTTTTAAATTTTAATTTTTTTTTTTTTTTTTTTTCTTTTTACTAACTAAAGCTATAAATCACTTAACCAGAACTACATGTTGGCCACTGGACTAATAGCATCTGTATAATAATAGGAAGTGAAAAGTAACAATTTAGCAACTTATATAAAACTGTCTAAGGGCTTGTTCACACAACGGTTTTTTTGACCCTTTTACGGATCCCCTTTAAAGGATCCGCTTTTCGGATTAAAAAATTGTCCGGTGATTAACATTGCGTTTTAAAGGGAAAAGCACCCTTTAAATGTTTTTCCGGGGAGAACGGGGATGCGCTTTTTTAGGGCTCTCCTTTAAATGGCTTTTCAATTAACCCCTTTTAAATAAATTGGGCATGGGCAATTTTTCTTGCGTTTTACGCAAGTGAAAGTCCAAGGGGTAATGGAGTGCGCCTTTTTTTGGGGCCCACACTCTGGGCACGAAAACAGCTGCGCTTTTTTTATCCTGAAAGCGGATGCGAAAAAAGCAGTGACGGGGGTTTCAGGTGGATCGTGGGACCGGGTCGCGGGGCGGGCGCGGCTGCAGGGTGTGAGCGGTGAGCAGGGCAAAGGGGAGACTGAAAAAGGGAAAGGGGTGGGGCAGCAGTGATCAGCTGAATTTGGAGGTGTGGGGCAAACAGCTGATCCGCCGATCGGAGGGGCGGGGGGAAACGGCGCAAACAGCAGCTTCGGGGGTGCGGGGCAGCGGGCAGCGCAGCTGATCGGAGGTGTGGGGCAGCAGCAGGGTGATTGGAGGGGGCGGGGGGAGGGCAGCCCCACTGATTGGAAAGGCGGGGAAAGGGGGGCAAGGGAGCAGCTGCTGATTGGAAAGTGCGGGGGAGCCCGGGAGCGAAAAAGGGGGTGCGGGCCCGAAGGAGAGAGAGAGAGATTTTGGTAAAAACGCACCCGTAAAGCGGATGCGTAAAACGCAAGTAAAAAAGGGATTGGAAAAGGATCCAAAAAAAATCAACTTTCTGCCCTTTTTGCGTATCCCCTTTTCCGGATGCCCTTTTAAAATGTCAAAAAAAGGATCCGTAAAAAGGCAAAACGCCGTGTGAACCGCCCTAAGTTTCATGAAGACAAAGGGTTTATGTAAAGTAAATAAAATATAAATAAATATAAATACACACATAATAATTATAGCTTTAATTTAAAGGGCCCTAACATATTGGCAAATTTGTTAAAAAAGAGCAATATACACATGATTGACTACCAGACAATATTGGTGGCATGTATTATATCATAGAAAAATTTTGGGGTTTTTTTGGCCCCCTTCCCCCAAGATTTTCAGTTCTTTTGTAGTTACCTGGGAAAATACAAGCAAATCTGGTCAAGGGTGGTAAAAGCTTGGGGGAAAAAAATTTGAGGGGCATAAGAAGAAAAATTTAAAATTTTAAATAATCCCAAAACCCAAAAAAGAGGCAAAAACACAATATACTGTACCAGAACAATTTATCAAGTAGTCTTATCACATCGAATGGAACTTGTCCCCATAGCAGGGTTTTTAGTTGGTTTTACAGAAAGTTTTTTGGATTTGAAAGCCATCTGTAAACCGACTGTCCATCTTTTATATTTATTCAAATAGAAAATCTGTGCAGCAGGCCACACTGCATGGATTTTCCTCTGGATGGTTTTTTACTCCGCCGGCATTCCTAAAAACTTAGAAAATGTTCGTTCAAAAGCCACCCCCCACATGCCAAAAAAAAGACAAAATACTGGTTGGAAAATCCAACCAGTACTTTGTCTTTGCCGTTTGAACACACCCTTAGGGCGACATGTGTGATTTTTGGGCCCTTTGAAAGCCAATTTTTGTGCGCATTATAATAGTGTACAATGTGCCTGCTTTATGAACCCAGTCTATTGCGGGTCATACATCAGGTGTATTCTAGTGCAAAGAAGACACTTCTGGCTCGTTAAAAAACTTTTGAAAAGTGGTTTTACGTTTCCAGCAGTAACGTGCTATATTGACAGGCTTGGGCGGCCAAAAAGGGGGAAAAAGGGGAAAACCCCCCGGTGGGCCCTGACTTGGTAGACCTAAATTGTTTTTTAACTCCAAACATTTTTCAGAAAGGAAAAAGCAGAGAAAGAAGCAAAAAAACAAAAGCAGAGTAAAGAGGCATCTAAAAGACAATTTTCAGTAATGTAGGGTGGCCCCTAAAAAAAACTCCCCCGGTGGGCCCTACAAAACCCCCTGGTGGGCCCTTGGAGTCAAATTTTGCCTGTGGTGCCCCCCGGCAAACCCCCTTCCGACACTCCTACTGAAGTTCTAAATCAATGCTTCGTATGGTTGGTTTCCCAGTGGGGCCCCCCCCTCCCGCACCACCCAACCGCAATCAGCCGCATTACAAAGTGCCACGGGCGCCCTGTTCGAAAATGTTTGACCTTAAATGTCGAGAAGCCAAAAAAAAAACTAGCTGGGGAAAGGGGGCCCAGGAAAAACTGTCCCCTTTTGGCCCGGGCAAAATTTTCGTTGGTTGAATTCCCATGATAAAGTATAAATTTAAAATTTCTCTGTTTCTTAAAAAATAATTTTAGATTATATAATGATGTGACTCTAGATAAGTTGTGAAAGAATCTTGTGGAATCCCCAATGTGACGATTATTGCTCCTCTGCCCCCCCCAAGGTTACACATCCCCCATTACAAAATTTAATAAACAAAAAAGTAATTCCTTTCTTTCAGTTGTGCACATCCTCCGGGTCGTGTTTTGGCTGCTGCAAGGGAAAATAAACTAAGATTATTTTGAGAACCATGACAATTGATAAGAAGAAGCAACAAATTCTACATATTCAGGTTTTCACAGAATTCTAAAAAATGTTAAACCCTTTTAACCCCCAAAGCAAACCCCCTTTAAAGCCATAAACCCCAAAATTTTAGCCCGCTTCCCTTTCCCATAATAGGGAATATTTTTATCCTAGGCCCCCTTTTAAGGGATCTTTCCCTGAACTTAACTTTAAATAATAAATTTTTTGGGTAAATCATTTAAAAAAAAGAAAGAATCAACATATCCAGAGTTGGAATTACTCTTCAGTGGAAACGCCTATGAGACTGCTAGCTCCAGAATCCTTCATTTCCATGTCATTTGAACCATGGGTGTAATTAAAATTCCTAGGGCCTCATAGCAAAAAGAGATTGGCCCGTTCACCTACAAACGTAGCAAAGACAAACCTGACAGATACCAGATAGATATTGAAGCACAGGAAGTTATCTCAACTATTTCAATGCTTTTAAATGGTTTTGTTATATCATGAATGCCTTATGACATACCAGTATGCCATGCCATGCTAAAGGAGTATGGAGCGGGCTCACTGAGTCAGGGACCAACTGTTGGATACAACAGACATCTGTCGCTAATAGTAGGGATTGAAGACAGCTCCGATCCCTACTATTTAACCATTTAGATGCCATCACCATAACAGCCACGGTGTCTAAATGATTAAGGAATGGTGCTGCGCAGCATTCCTTTCCCCAATCAGCAAACCTGTAATAAGACTACGGGGTGCCAAGCAGCTGCCATAGCAGCCAGAAGCTTAATAAGGGAGTACCATCTTGATGCACCCTCATATATGTGGTCTATTCATTCCCCAGGGCATACTAGCCCCTTTTTTACCCCATTGGCATACTAGCCTTTTTAACTTGGCTCCCTACCTCTTGTCAATATCTTTCCCGTTTGTCTCCTATTTGTTTGCGCCCACTGAGGATTTCTTTTTGAATGAAACACTTCTGGGCTAGACTATTGTATTGGATTTGGGAGGCAATTTTTCTATTTTTCTCTATTTGTTCAGGATTAGAATAGGCCGGGTGTGTGTAGTGTACATTAGGAATATATTGTGGGATCGCCCTTTTTGGGGCGCTCATCCTGCCAAGGGTCAGGGTAGGGCTTGTGGATAGGGATTTTGTAGATACTTAATTGTCTCCTTTTTCCTATACTGTGTTTACAGCTATTGCCTTGGAGATCGTTATTTGGACCCCTTTTGAATATATGACAGATCGGGATTGGTAAGTCTATGATTAATATTTTTACTGCATATTAATAAAAGTTTTTTTTTAAATTGGGATATTTTTCCTTTTTTGGTGATATTGTCTAATATTCCCTCTCCAATTGTATTTCTTTTCTATAGGAACTGGATGATGCAGCATTCTAAGGCTAGGTCTACACAGCACTGCATTTCCGTCAGTTGTTCAGCAGATTCAGTATTTTGAATCCGCTGAAAAACTGTTCGTACCCAGCACTGTGTAGCCCGCAATAGAAAATCCATGCTGTAGTCTACTCAGCACGGATTTTTTTCGTGACTGTCATTACTTTCGATCGTATTGTACGCCCGGGGAAAGGAGGCATAATCCAAAGTTCTCTATAAGAACTGTGGATTACCGTAATTTCGGCGCGCATCTCGCTCGTATTAGAGCGCAAATATGCGTTCCGAAATTACCCCGTGTTAACATACCCTAACACCTTCTCCCCAACCTGTCTTATGAACCTCTGTTTACTATCTTTACCACTGCTTCAAAGCAATAGGATTCCCATCCTTCCTTCACTAGGGGCGACATGCATGTACTTTGGCGCCCAGGCGCCATTTTCTGCACATAATAATAGTGTAGAATGTGCCTGAATCTATGAACATGTTTTACTGCGGGTCATAATTTAGGAGCATTCTAGTGCAAAAGCGACACTTCGGGCTCAGGTAACCACTTTTAAAGTGCTCTACCTGTTCCAGCAGTAATGCGCCTGGATTTGCCGTATTGAAGCTATAAATGTGTAACTTCATACAGTTGTAGTGTGACGCCTCCAGCACGCCCCACGATCTCAGGCGCATTACAAAGTGCCGCCGGCGCTCTTTAATGCGCCTGATACTGCAGTGCAGTTAAAAATATAGCACAGCCCCGTTCAAACAGCATATGTCACCTCTAAGTTTCATGTACTTGTGTAGAAAAAGGAAGATAGAAAAAGGGGGCTAGGTGTCCGACTGGGGATAGGAGCAGTGGCTGTCTCTATCATGTAAATACTCAAGGTATACGATAGCTCTAGCCTTGTAACCCCTTAAGGACCTAGCATTTTTTTGGGTTGGCACGTTAGTTTTTTCCTCTCTGCCTTCCCAGAGCCATAACTTTTTTATTTTTCTACCTACATAGACATATGAGAGCTTTTATTTTGCGGGCTTTCTAATGGTGTTATTCACTGTACTATTGAATATACTGGGAAACCGCAAAAAAATTCCACATGGGACAAAATGTGAAAAAAAAATACTTGCTTGGGTTTTTTTTGTTTTTTTTAGGGCGTTCACTCTCCGGTATAAATGATGTATTATCTGTATTCTGCAAGTTGATATGATTTCAGCAATACCAAACAAGTAGAGTGTTTGTTATGTTTTGGTACCATAAGGCAATGTTCACACGGCAATGACTGGGACGTATTTCAGCCCGTAATTCGCGCCATACTGCGCTAAATACGGGGCGAGATACGTCCCAGTCATTACAGTAATCCACAGTTCTCATAGAGAACTATGGATTACGTCTCCTCTCCCTGCTCGCACAATACGCCGTGGGGGAGATAAGTGACATGTCAATTATTCACTGCGTTTACGCGCCGTGATTAATGAATGTCTATGGGGCCAGCGGGCTGCTGGACCCCCTGCCCCATCCCCGCTCCGGAGCACACAGCGTAATTGTGGGTGAAATACGTCCCACAATTACGCTGTAATTAAGCCATGTGAACCCTGCCTAAAAAAAAAGTATGTAATTTTTCAATATTTTGATATTCCCTTCAATGAAACATGTTATACTATAGTATACACAGGTCCTTATGTGTGAAAACTGTCTAGCAGTTAGCCTGTCCTTGTTCCCCTTAGCAACCAATCAGAGCTCAGCTTATTTTTCCACAGCACTGTATGAAATGAAAGCTGATTGGTTGCTAAGGGCTCTAATTGGTTGCTATGTACAACAAAGACAGTCATACTGCTAGACAGTTTTCACACATAAGGCACGTAGGGCCACATGTATGAAAACTGTCTAGGTCTAAAACTCACTTTGTTGCCAATAGCAACCAATCAGAGCTCATAGCAACCAATCAGGGCATCATTTTCATTTTTCCAGAGTGCTATGTGAAATGAAAGGCTGCTGATTGGTTGCTATGGGCAAGAAAGTTAGTTTTAGGCTATGTTCACATGGTGTAATTGGGGGGGGTCCAGTACGCCCTGCAATTACACCGGGTGTTTGGGAGTCGCACTGATCGACGCATAGTCCTGCGACGCGGGGGGGCGGCGGGTTGCATAAGTGTCCCGAATAAGTCATGTCACTTATCTCCCGGCGCATACAATACAATCGTATTGCACGCCCAGGGAGAGGAGCGTATGGTATTACAGCGCAAATACGACGCGAAATGCGCGCCGAAATTACCCCTTGTGAACATACCCTTAGACCTAGACAGTTTTCATACATGTGGCCCTATATAGTATCTAAGCAGCTGATTATAATGCAAC
Source organism: Phyllomedusa bahiana (assembly GCA_025379985.1). Lineage (NCBI taxonomy): Eukaryota > Metazoa > Chordata > Amphibia > Anura > Hylidae > Phyllomedusa > Phyllomedusa bahiana. Next base: position 20,876 of record JAODAL010009062.1, read on the forward strand.
AGTGTGAAGTGGAAGGGGCAATGTAGGCAATCCTTGGTAGGGGATACATGGCATATTCTTCTTTTCACCTTGTCCTCCTGGTCTGGGTGGCTTACCCAGCATAAAGTAAATTTTTATTTCCATTGTAGCCTAAAACCTGAAATTAAATCACCTCACACACAGTTATTGGATGAGGGTTTGATTTATTCTTAAAATATCTCAAAATCCAACCCTCAATTTTGCAAGGCACTTAAATATGTCTCCACATTGCCTTTGAAGCGGTATGCTGGTCACTGGACCCCTAACAAGCAAATCCACCTTCAAAGCTCCACCTTTCATGTCCATTGACCAACTGCAAGTAGTGACTTGAATAAGAACAAGGAGAACCAACAGATAGCAACTAGAAAAAAAAACAAGCATACGCCAATTACATATATCAAAGCCTATAGACAAAGATACTCAAGAAAATCAGGGGCAGGGGCAGTGGACCTAACTCAGAAAGAAAGAGGAATAAGCAGCCCAAAGGCAAGGATATATCTGAGAGCAAAACTAAGAGCCTGGAAAATTAAGTTTACCATGAAGGTAGAAGGCAAAAAGGGAAGGCAAAGGTTATCTGACACCAGGCTATTAGGCACCATTCAAATTGAATAATATAGGGGGTATACCTTGTCCCCCAACTATTAATGGTAATGTTGTCCCATAGATAGTCATGTATCCTACAAACTGACATTGTTCCAGGTGTGAAGGGGAAGGGTTAAAATATTTGATATTGGGCTATGTTCACACGTGTGTTATAGATACCATTAATAATAGAAGTCACAATGTTGTGACAGACGTGTTGCTCAGTACCAGACAGATGTGACCTATGATGGGGTGCAATAGCTTCCTTCAAGGTATCTGTTTTTTCGATATAGAAGAAAAAATATAGCGCTGTACACCTATTGCAGATAAGAACAGAGCCTTAAAAATGCTTTATTATGAACCCAGCCCAGCATGCCGTCAACCAGCTAGCTGTGTATGGGGCCCCAAAGCAGACGGATGTCGCCGCACCTATGGTAGCCAAGTGGCATCAGCAGAAAGGGCATCAATTTTCAATGCAGTTGTGGAATTAGACGCCGCTGATTGACAAATTGTTGTCTTATCCAATGATTCACATTTTCTGCATTATCAAATGGATGGACTTGGCGTGACAGGTGAGAAACATCAGAGAACAAACACCCTGCAACCACTGCTGGAAGAACACAAGCTGGTGATGGCAGCATTATGGTCTGGAGAATGTTTTTATGACATTCTCAGGGCCACTCATGGGAGGCAAACCAATTTAGGTATGAATCCATCTTTGCAGATGACATATACCTATACATGCTGATTGTCTTCCATGGGGCAGATGGCATCTTCCAGACAGACAATGTGACACGTCATACAGCTAGAAATGTCTGACATTGGTTGGAAGAATATGACCAAGACTTCCAAGTATTACCCTGGCCCCCATATACCACAGACTTGAAATCGAGCATCTGTAGGACCACCTCGATGGTGATGTCGGCTCTACTGATCCTCCAGCAGCTGTGGGATGCAGTCAGCATAGCTCCAGATACCTATGATATCCTACCATTGAGTCACTTTTAGCCCATCTAGCTTCTCTCTGGCGGCTACTCTGAATATTAGCTGCTAGTCATAATAGTGGGATTCAGCTGTGTATTTCACCATTAGGGGCCATTCACATGGCTTATTTTGGGCACGGATACCAGTCGTATTGCGCGCCGTACTGCGCTGCAATACAGCTGGAATCCGTGACAGCCATTAGGGTAATCCACAGTTCTCATAGAGAACTATGGATTCCGTCTCTCCTCCCCTCTCGGCGAATACGACATGCACATTATCCCGGCGGGATACTCGCCGTGGATAATGTATGTCTATGGGGCCGGCGAGCTACTGAACCCCTGTCCCGCTCCCGCTGCACGGAGCCGTCGTAATTGCGGGGCGAAATCCGTCCCTGCAATTACGTTGGCAATAAGCTGTGTGACCGGGCCTTAGGATCAGAACTTGTAATAAACAAACGACTGACAAGTTTCTTACATTACATTTGTTATATTTTCGTCTAGACATAGGGAGGGGTGGCCTCATCAGACTGAACGATATAAAGTCCAATTTAGTGTGCTTGAAAAATCTGGATTCATGTTCAGTATTTCAGCATTTTGTATAGAATTTCTATCTGCCAAACTGCTGATCTGATGTCATCCACAATGATCTCAGTATGTACGGGTCACAGAAATCAGATAAAGCCGAATTTTTAGAACTGCTGGTGTAAATGTGAGGAAAACACAATGTAAAAACCATATAAAAAATTTACCTTCTTCTACTTCTCCATAGATGGGTGAAAGAGGAACTTTAGAAAATGTCTAGCTCAAATCAGTAGTTGCCATTTTCAGCACCCTGCAGTTTAGTTTTCTTTTCCATAGTGGTAAAGTAAAGTAAATTAAATTATAAATTATTAATTGTAAATTATAAATTAAATAGGTCTTTATAGGGTAAGGGCTTGTGAATATGTGTGCAATACAACTCAATACAACTTCCAAATTTTAGGAAGCCATGAAGCAATCTATGGTGCCTTAATGGTTGCACCCACCATTGAATATTGTTAACATGAAATTTTATAAGAATTATTGGCTACCAGCTTAAATGGGTTGTCTGGCTATAAACCTTAGCTTTCAACATGTAGGGTCAGGTAACACAAGGCTGGGATGACGGGTAGGCGAGGGTAGGCAACCGCCTAGGGTGCCACTTCATCTCAGGCAGAAAAGGAGGTGTATAAAGGTATGGATTGGGCTACATTTTTCATTTGAATACCTTGTCCTAGTCCTGCTTGGCACACAGGGCTGCAGACAACCTGAGAACAGAGTATGTTATCTCTAATAACTAATTATCTCTAATTACTTGTTTACTCTAGAGCAGACAGCTTCACAGCTCATAGATAAGATCTAATTACACTGACATGTGATAAGAGCTGTGAATATGGAAGTGATATGCTAATCACTGCTATAGAACCACCCACAGCCTGACCAGGAAGAGACAGGAAGCCTAAATGTAAAATTGACTGTGGCTCTGAAACAACTTTTTTGTGATAACTTCTTTTGTTTCCTGAGTAGAAAGGATGTAATTACGTCTGTGTAGCATACAGAGGCAGCATACTGTATAGCACTGCTTCTCCTACATGAAAATATATATATATATATATATATATATATATATATATATATATATATATATATATAGAGAAAACGTAGTACAAAAGTTTGCTCTACATTGTCTTATGACTTAACTGCTGGCGTTTTTTTGTTTTGGATCGATGCTGTTGACCCCTTTGTATTTTCAATAAAGAAATACGGCTTTTAGACGCTGGACATCGTTTCTATTTATACCTTGCTACTGCTATCCTGCATTGTCCGGGCATCTTCATATCGGTGAGCTGGTATCCTTTCTTTTCTACTATGACTTAACTGCGGTATTCATTTGGAAACCATCTTTAAGGTGTCTGGTGGATACTTCTGACTTAAAAGGAACCTGTCATTTATCTTACACTGCCCTTGCTGAGGACAGCACAAGCTAGTGACAGACATGCTGTTTGCAGTGATGTTTCCAGTTGTTCTGCAAGTTGCAGCAGATTCAGAGCATTTAATGCTCACATCTGGCAGTTTTCAGCCTGTTCTGCCAGAGAAGAGACCAGTTTTGTGATGAGCAGTGTTGACCCCACCCATTCATTGAAAGCCCCTCCCATTTGTCATTTATTGACAGGTTTCTAGCTATTCACAGTTATAGGCAGAATCAGCCTCAAGTGGTCCGGGCTAACACCTGCTCCTAAATAAGCTGGACTCATCTCTGGCAGAACAGGCTGCATATTACCAGATGTGAGCTTTAAATGCTCTTAAAACTCCTGCATCTTACAGAATAAGGGAATAAGGGAAAACAGCAGGTCTGTCACTAGCTGGTATTGACAGCTAGTGACACAAAGGGGGCATAACCTAAGTGATAAATTCTCTATAAGCCTGAAATGTGACGTGAACAGGACCTTAGGGAGACCTGAATGAAATAGTAGTAGCGGTGATGGTGGGTTCTGTTAAGGATCCTCAATCTGTTGTCCAGAATGGAGAGCAATTACAAAGAGCATCCACAGCTCTGGAGGACCTGTCCTGCTCTGCATTGTACTGACAACACATTGATTTAACCCCTTAAGCCGAACGCCTGAAAAGTAGTTAATGACCAGAAATTTTTTTTAGTTTTTGCCTCCTTGTGTATCAACAGTTGTAACTTTTTTATTTTTTCAGTGACGCAGTTGTATGAGGCCTCGTTTTATTCGAGACAAGTTGTACTTTATGGGGGAATAATTTAAATTCACTTATAAATAATTGCAGTATTTTTTTTTATTATTTTTTTTTTACACCATTCACGTTTCACACGTAATAACTTGTTAGATTAATTCTACAGGTGATTATGGTCGTGTGGATACCAAATATGTGTAGGTTTTTTTGTGTGTGTAATTTATGCACAATTATTTTTTATTAAATATTTATTTTTATTTTATTATTTATTTTTTTACACTTTTTTTTTACACTTTTTATGGTTTTTTTAACTTTTGTTTTTACTCCCATGAAGTGAGAACTGTTTAACATTTTTTTAATTTTTTTTTATACTTAGTAGTGTATTAGCATATTCACATATGCTAATACATTCTAATCTGTGTCAATCTGACACAGGCAGTGATTAGGACAGCACAAAGTGCGTCCTAGTCACTGGCTTAGTACACAGACAGCTCTGGGGCCACTCTAGGTCCCCAGGACTGACTGTGCAGCTGTTCCCTGAGCTTTGTCGGGTGAGCGGGTGATCCGATCACCCAACAGAGCAGGGGAACCCTTTGATTGCGCTGCGGTAACGCACCGCCGCAATCAAAGGGTTAAAGCACCGGGTTGCAGAGGTTTCCTACGCTCCCCGGTGCTCGCAGGAAATGCTTTGGGATCAGGGCTGTGTAGTACAGCCCCGATCGCAGCGCAATTGCAGCGCCGGGCACCGCAAACTCCAGTGTCTGTCTAAAGACGTCGCTGCAGAAGAACGACCAGCACCAGCCGACGTCTAAAGTCGGCGGGCGGTCGTTAAGGAGTTAAATGCTTAATTTCCCCTGTGGTGGTGTTACAGGCAAACTGAGTACCTACTATTGGGTTTCTCCACAGATCATAGCTGATAGTTGGGGCAGGGGCGTCGCTAGGCAGGTTTATTCAGGGCAAAGCCCCGAACAAAGCTGCCTGTGCCCTGAATCTCAGATCGCCGGCTCCAGGCTGCAGGCCTGCAGCATCGACGTTCTATTGAGCTATGTGTCCGTGCTCTGGCCGCACTCACACTGCCTGAGTCAGGAAGTTCCAGAGCACAGTGTCCGGCAGTGAGAGGCTCCGCCCCCTGCTGTGATCTCTGCTCTGGACCAGCTCCTGCAGCTGCAGTGTCCTGCCCTGTCTATACATTACGTGGAAATCCCTAAAGAAGCATTTATGCTGTCTATCATACATGAAAAAACTTTGAGATTCTCGGTTCACATATTTTGATCAAAAGATGTTTAAGCTGCCCACGACTTTCAACGTGATCTCAAATAGGGCAGTCCTACACTATCTTTTACCTCTCAATAGAGCCACATTCAGGCCTCTCACTGGGTCAACCGACCTCCTTTATCCAGAGAGAAAAAAATATAAAAACACCCAACCTGCAAGCTGCACTTCTTATGACAGCCTGTGAGAGTGGGCAGGTGCAGAAAATCAAAATGGAGGCACCCTTTCCTCCCCATATAGGTTAAAATCAATATATACCAAATATAACGTATGGTTCTGCACAAAAAACACTTCTGAAAAAACATATGCAAACCTTGGTGCCACTGGCAGGGCTGCGGCACACATACACATATATTATATATATATATATATATATATATATATATATATATTATATATATATATATATACATGTACACACGCACTCCACTGCCAGCGGCACACTACTGCAGAAGTGTTTTTTTGTGCAGAACCATACGTTATATTTGGTATATATTGATTTTAACCTATATGGGGAGGAAAGGGTGCCTCCATTTTGATTTTCTGCACCTGCCCACTCTCACAGGCTGTCATAAGAAGTGCAGCTTGCAGGTTGGGTTTTTTTATATTTTTTTCTCTCTGCCCTGTCTATGGCTTCAGCAGCTCCCACAGGTACCCACATCCTGGAGGTCTCCAGTGAGTGAGGAGCTTCCCTGTAGGGACCAGGACTACGTAGTGTAATAGGAGGGAAACAACAACATCTTCATGAATGTAAACTGTAGTGTGTGTGTGTCTGAGTGTGTGTGTGTGTCTGAGTGTGTGTGTGTGTCTGAGTGTGTGTGTGTCTGAGTGTGTGTGTGTGTGTCTGAGTGTGTGTGTGTGTGTGTCTGAGTGTGTGTGTGTGTGTCTGAGTGTGTGTGTGTGTGTGTCTGAGTGTGTGTGTGTGTGTGTCTGAGTGTGTGTGTGTGTGTCTGAGTGTGTGTGTGTGTCTGAGTCTGAGTGTGTGTCTGAGTCTGAGTGTGTGTCTGAGTCTGTGTGTGTGCCTGAGTGTGTGTGTGTGCCTGAGTGTGTGTGTGTGCCTGAGTGTGTGTCTGTGTGTCTGAGTGTGTGTGTGTGTGTGTGTCTGAGTGTGTGTGTGTGTGTGTGTGTCTGAGTGTGTGTCTGTGTGTGTCTGAGTGTGTGTCTGTGTGTGTCTGAGTGTGTGTCTGTGTGTGTCTGAGTATGTGTCTGTGTGTGTCTGAGTGTTTGTATGTGTCTGAGTGTGTGTGTATGTCTGAGTGTGTCTGAGTGTGTGTGTCTGTGTGTGTGTCTGAGTGTGTGTGTGTATGGATGAATATATTTTCATAATGCGTAAATTGCGGAGCGCATTTCTCTGCGTATTGGCGCTTCAATACGCCAGACATTCACACCGCAATTACGGTAATTCATAGCTCTTCTAGGGAGCTATGGATTACATGTCAAATTGTATGCACAGGGGGAGCAGCGTGTGGTTCCAAAACACACAGCGTATTGCGGTGTGTACCATACTTGCCGCAATAAGCTGTGTGAACATAGCTAAAGGGCCCGGGCCCCGGATGTATTGGGACCCTAGCAACGCCCCTGAGTTGGGGATCCTAGCAGGGGGGGATACTCTGCAATCTGCTTATTGTAAAGAGACCCCTGTCACAAGTAGAGGTTGGCCAAAGAGAACACCATTTAAATCAAATATATTATACAGTACGTCAGTCTAAATAACAGAGACATCTGAATATATTCTAAAATCTGCAGCCTAGATCCTCTAGCCTTGCCAACCGGTATTCTTCTCTGCACTGATGAGGGGCAAACAGCTGTCTGCAGATGGATATATGGTTAGTTGTAATCCTATTTACATTGCAAGGATTAGTAAATCAGATGTGAATTGAGGAACGCTACATCCAATAGGTGCCGTTGCAGAGTTCTAGTTCATTTCCCATGAGCCTTTTAGAAAATAATTTATATTTAGAATTTAAAATTCAGTCAAATTCAGGGAAATGATGTATCAGTCTCCATACACCTACATGGTGTCTCTCCCTAATGAGGAACGTAACGCCCTTAGATATATATGAAGTAATTTTGCTAAAGTATATACCTCTTAAGAAATTTGCACATTTGTTGCTGCTGTCTGAGAATCAAATCTATGCCAAAATTTGTAACATTTTTAGGCCTTTTACAAAATTTGGCTATAACTATATCTCTTTGGAGACCATGCAGACCTTTCTGGTTAGCATTTAAAAAGTGAAAAATTCAAAGTGAAATTTGTCAGAAATCATTGTTTGTGACTTTTTCGGGACAATTAATGCCAAAAAGTGTTGTAAAAATGTGGGACATGAGTATCACTAGATTTTTAAATATTTCTTAATTTTTTTTTAATAGCTTATTACTAGTGTTGAGCGATTACGTTGGCTATCGACATCGGGCGATAGTCGATAGTCGGCCACCATCGATAAGGTTTTTCGATAGTGAGCAATCGATTATGAGCGATGACCATTAAAGTCTATGGGAGAGCAACAACACCTTCATTCTTACACCCAAACAGGGCTGGAGAAGCTGGAATTAACATCCACAACAGTCAAATGGATACTTGCTACATCTTAGGCACAACACTTAGGCTATAAAAGCCACAGAAAAAAAGTCACACACCATTCACTATCCCTGTCTTGTACCACAGCATGACCCTTAAACCTGCATCACCCACAAATTAAAAAGTTCCAGAAGGCAGTATTATTTGAACCATCATTTTACTTGAACTGGACATTTAATATCCCTGTCCTGGAATGCAGCATGACCCTAAAAACTTGCATGACCCACAGATTAAAAAGTGCCGGAAAAAGGAGTCTTTCAACCACCATTTTAGTTTCACTGGACATTGACTATCCCTGTCCTGGGCCACAGCATGAGCCCCAAACCTGCATGACCCCAGATTAAAAAGTGCCGGAAAAAGGAGTCTTTCAACCACCATTTTAGTTGAACTGGACACTAACTATATCTGTCCTGTACCGCAGAATGACCATTAAACCTGTCTGACCCACAGATTAAAAAGTGCCAGAAAAAGGAGTCTTTCAACCACCATTTTAGTTGAACTGGACATATACTGTCCCTGTCCTGGGCCACAGTATGACCATTAAACCTGTCTGACCCCCAGATTAAAAAGTGCCGGAAAAAGGAGTCTTTCAACCACCATTTTAGTTGAACTGGACATTGACTATACCTGTCCTGTGCCACAGCATGACCCAGGGCCGGATTTACAGTGGGTGCGGTGAGAGCCATGGCTGGCGTCCGTCATCTATTAACACGCAGGTTAAAATGCCCTGATGACGCAGCAACGAAAACTGTCGTGCTGAAGCAGAGTGCGGAAGCGGAAGTGTGAGAACTCCAGCCTTCCTCAGTACACAGTCAAGACCTGGGTAGCGCTTGCCCCTCCGTATGAGTGTGGACCAATTGAGCTTCACTTGGAAATACTGGTGGTTAACACTCCTGTTACACCCAGGTGCCCTTTTTCTTGGCATTCTTTTCTGGGCATTTCATTCAACGTGCTGGAGGAAATGGTCTCTGTACTTTGTTCTCTGTCCGTGCTCCATACTCCATGTCCTCTGAATAACCTACATCTGGTCAAGTTTTCCTGTACCTCCCTTGTACAATTCAGAGGAATTTTTTACCAGCTATTTTGTACATGCAAGTTTTTTAGTAGTTTAATTCTAGAAAACACATTTTTAAAATAGGATGGAATCCCACCATGTCTTTGTTTCTCTTTTTTTTAATTGTATTAAATGGGTTGTCTCAATACAGGGATTGATAGCTATGTTAAAGATCTTGCAAAAACAAGTCATTTTGCAATATGTGTCCATTAACAGTGTCCTACCTATTCCTGTTTCTGACAGCACCATCACCCTTGAGCCACTCTTGACAATTGTGAAGAACAAATGTCTGTTAGAAACAACATTTTTTTATAATAGGACCTGTAGTATAGCTGCATTTCAAAGCAAAATGCCCCCAAAAATTCAAAGCATGACCCTTGAGCCACTTTGGACAATTGTGAAGAACAAATGTCTGTTAGAAACAACATTTTTTTTTATAATAGGACCTGTAGTATTGCTGCATTTCAAAGCAGCATGACCCAAAAAATTATAAAAATGACTTCTCAGCCACTGTTAAAAATTGTGAGGGAGAAATGCCACTTAAAAGCCACATTTCTGTTCCAAAGGACCATAATTATAGCTGTATCTCACAGCAACATGACCTCAAAACCATTGACAATGCGAAAACTTCTTAAGATAAAGTGAGTAAATGGAATACAGTGTTGTCATGAAACCTTGCTGTCTTTTACAGTCTCCTCACAGCAAAACCAGCAAAATGAACTGTTGGGAAAAGAGAATAAAAATTGCAGTAAGAAATGATCATTTTAAAAAACATTTTTCAAGAGGACCATTTCTGTTTGAAGAGGAATGTGAAGTAGACCGGCAACTAATCGGTGACCTCGGCAATTGGGGCCACAACATCATCAGAGATCCATGCCTGATTCATCTTGATGAAAGTCAAACGATCTACATTATCTGTGGAAAGCCGGATGCGTTTGTCTGTAATGACTCCTCCAGCTGTGCTGAAGGTCCACTCAGATATGATGCTGGCTGCTGGGCAGGACAACACCTCTATGGCGTGACGAACCAGCTCGGGCCATTCGTCCATTTTGGATACCCAGAAGTCTATTGGGTCCGGAACACATACAAAAACATCGGTGTTGAGACGCAGATAGTCGTGCACCATGATCTGTGTGTTGGATGTGTGCCCTGCATTGCATGCGTTGGTGAGGTGGTAAATAAAGATTGCCAGAGGTCACCCATTAGGCTTCTGCCACCTTGCCTGCTGCTGCCGCTACGCCTACTTGGCACTCTACTGCTGTCACGTCGCTGATGTTGTTCCACCGTGACATTTGGGGAACGTGAAGCAGACGCAACAGATGTCTCCAGTTGATCAATCAGCAAGGTCTCCATTTCCTGCATTTTACTCTCTATTTGGGTGGGTGGAAGGAAAGTGCTGAGTTTTTTTTTGTACAGGGGATCCAGGAGGGTGGCCACCCAGTAACTGTTGTTCATTTTGATGGCCTTAATGCGAGGATCATGTTGGAAGAAATGGAGCATCCAAGCACTCATGTGAGAGATGGAGCCTTAATTTCCCAAGCCTCTGGATCGAGGGGCACTAGCAAACTGATCTTCCTCATCTTCCTCCTCCGCCTCAAATTCGCGCCAACCTCTTTCCAAGGCAGGGACGTCGATAACATCTGTGTCTAGGAATACCTCCTCCTCCTCCTCCTCCACTGCCTCCGGCACAGCTTCAACACAGCCCTGACTTGCCTGAGATGATGCACCCTGAGAGCTGATGCGCCACCTTGCACTAGCTCTGGACCCCAAACCACTGCCTAATGAAGACCGATGAAATTGTGAAACTGTCGGGCCTTGTGGATTTGACGGAGAGAAAGGCTCCGTGTCCGCATCTGTGTCCGTCTCCTCCTCCGTCGCTGGCGGGACCTGTTGTTTCAGAGTGTCCAACGATCGTTCCAGAACTAAGATCACCACAATGCTCATGCTGACAAGGGCATTGTCCGCACTGACCATTTTGGTGGCTTCTTCAAAACTGGCAAGGATGGTGCAGAGCTCTTTCACCTGCCTCCACTCTCGGTGGCTCAACACCCCGAGGTCCGCACCGCTGCTTGTCAGGCCATGTGTCACTTCGTACTGTGTAATGGCATTGCGCTGCTGCCACAATCGCTGGAGCATGTGGAGGGTGGAATTCCAGCGTGTTGCCACGTCAACAATGAGACGGTTGACGGGGAGGCCGAGCTGACGCTGCAACGCAGCCAGGCTGGACGAAGCAGGGTGCGAACGGCGGAAGTGCGAACTTAGACTTCGAGCCTTCCTCAGCAGGCAGTCCAGACCCGGGTAGCTCTTTAGAAATGACATGTGCCAGGCAAGGGATGTGCTCCAGCCTACCGATCTTAAGGGCGGCCAGCAGATTTCGCCCGTTATCGCATACCACCTTGCCTGGCACAAGGTTCTTGGCACCCAGCCAGCGCTCGGTCTCGTTGCGGAGAGCCGTCCACAGCTCCTGACCTATGTGTGGACGGTCTCCAAGACAGATTAATTTCAACACGGCCTGGTTTCTCTGGGCACGTGATGCCACCAGAGGACCTTGGGGGAAAGAACCCTGCACCATCCCTGCGGTTTTGAAGAGCGTGCGCCGAGCCTGAGAGCCACCGTCACCTCCAGGGACATCCACCCAGCTCACCCAGTGAGCTGTCACAGAGATATAGCGGCCTTGGCCGTGCTTACTAGTCCATGTGTCGGTGGTCAGATGGACTTTTCCGGCCACAGATGCAGACAACGAGCTTGAAATTTTAGATGACACGTGGCTGGCCAGGGCAGGGACGGCTTTTCTGGCAAAGAAATGCCTGCTTGGCATCTGGTATTGGGGGCAGGCAAGGGCCATGACATGGCGGAACCCATCTGTGTCCACCAGATGGAAAGGCAACATTTCCAAGGCCAAAAGCCTGGCAATGCCGACATTCAGGCTTTTGGCTTTGGGATGGTTTGGGTTAAAGTGTTTCTTCTGCTCCCAAACCTGGAAGACAGAAGGCTGGCTGCTAGACTGGCCGCTGTACGGCGTGCAGGTCGTCAAACTGGCGGAAGGAGAAGGGGTAGGATGGGTCTCTGGTGGTGCTGGTGGTACTCGGGCGACGGTGGAGGCTTAAGCGGAGGCTGATCCCTGATCATGACTCTGAGAGACATGGGCAGCTGAGGAACGCTTGGTGGTGGCGGAGGAGGAGGCGGAGACAGAGGGTGTGACAGTGGTTGGAGGCCCGACGTCGGTCTGGCCTTTTTTGGCCAAGTGTTGCCTCCATTTCAACTCATGCATTCGCTGCATGTGACTAGACATGTTGGTGGTGGTTAACCACCTAAGGTTCTTGCCTCTACTTATGTGTTTACGGCAAAGGCGGCATATGACATCGCTGGGTGAATCAGAGGCTTGGTCAAAGAAGGCCCAGGCTTGAGAGGTCCTGGACCTTTTTGACGGCGATAAGCGAGGAGCGGGGTTTGCGCTGACCGTGGCTGGCGGAATCATATCAGCGGACTTCTGCGACCGCCCTCTCCCTTTTTGTGGCGGGACCCGTACTGACACTACCCCATCGTCTTCCTCCTCGTCCAGTGATGAAGCGCTCGCAAGCAAATTCTGCTGAAAAGACCACGTTGGATCCGCAATGTCGTCATCATCATCATCAACACAGGTGACTTGGTCGTCCTGACTTTCTGCATCCAGAAGCTGCGGGCTACAAGCAAGAGGGCCTGCAAGGCGTTGCCGACCGCCCGGGATTTTTGCCGATTGACCGGCTTCCTTCTCCTCCTCTGATGGCATCAGTAACTGGGCGTCAGAGCAGAGAAAATCATCCTCTTTGGCCTCTTGATCTTTTAACATGCCTTCTGACCCCAACCGCATTTTGTCATCAAAGAGGTCTTCAGAAAATGGATTATCCACAGTGGTGGGTACACGAGTTGACATTTGGGCTGCTTCATGTTGGACGGATGCTGGTGATGCTGATGACGACATTTGTGGCCGTGACTGGGAGGACGAGGAGGTAAGACTGCTGGATGCAGGTTGCATTAACCACTGAAGGACAGATTGGCGACGCTGTTCGTTACTGAGATTCACATGGCCCTGACCCAGCGATGACAGGCCTGACGGTCCTGCAACTGACGATCCGCTGGCATGCGTGTTGTCGCCAGCACTGGAAGGAGCACCTTCTCTCGTACCTCTACCTCCATGTGCTACCCCCCTCTTTGCTCGCTTACCACCTGAATTTCGCTCCATGTTCAGAAATATACAAATTTGAGAAGGTATGGAAGAGTTTTGGAAAGTCTCTTATTAAAAGACGGCAAATCACAGCTATTGTCAAATCCCTCAAATCAAAACAAAATTGCTGGATTCAAATATAACTGCAAAGTAGATCTATCAAGTCAACAAAGCTGGCCTGCGCCAAAGTGAAAAAACACGTATCTGAAATGTATTCGGATAATAAAAGGTATTTTTTGGCACCTATCAATTCACCTGTGGTAACTACACAATTGCTGGATTCAAATTTAACTGCAAGGTGGCTCTATCAACAAATCTGGACTGGGCAAAAGTGCAAAAAACACGTATCTGTAATGTATTCAGATAATAAAAGGTATTTTTGGCACCTATCAATTCACCTGTGGTGACTACAAAATTGCTGTATTCAAATTTAACTGCAAAGTAGATCTATCAACAAAGCTGACCTGTGGTGACTAAAAAATTGCAGTATTCACATTTAAGTGCAAGGTGCCTCAATGAACAAAGCTGTAGTGCGGCAAAGTCAAAAGACACGTATCTGAAATTTATTCGGTTATTACAAGGTATTTTTGGCACCTATCAACCTGTGCTGACTTGCTGGATTCTAATTTAAGTACAAGGTGGCTATATCAACAAAAGTGGAATGGGCAAAATTGAAAATGAACACCTATCTGAAATGTATACTGATAATAAAAGTGGAGTTTTGCACCTAACAAAGAGACCTGCAGTTACTAGAAAAGATGTGTATCCTATAAGTTCAGGCTGCCCAATATCCAGGAAATATTTCAATAGAAAACTGTTAATAATAAAGCTATTGCAGTGCGATGTCTACACTAAGTCTTGGTGAACTTTATCCAGTATTCTTTATAAGGCTTGTCTGTGTTCGCCTGCGGGCCTCCTCCGCCCCCCCGCCCCCCGCTCTCCCCGTGACTTTACAGCAGTAGATGCTCCTTTAAAATTCTCTACCTAACTATATAAAATCTTCCAATCTCTAATCTAACTAAATTGTAAGGATCACAGCTAATAGTAGAGGTTTCTCTGTGAAGAAATATAATAATTTCGCTGAGCTTTTTGCACACAAGCAGAGCGCACGTCCTTCTGCTCTGAGACGCTGGGAGACACTGAGGCTGAACAGGAAGGGCTTTTCTATGTAAAACGAGGTCATGTGATTTTTCCAGTCAATCGCAACCACACACATCCCAGTCATGACGTCGCACACACATCTCACCCTGCTCTATTCTGTAAGCTGATTTGCTGGCCGCCAAAATTACAGGAAGCGCCGAAAAAGGCGCAATCTTAATAGATGATGCACAGATTTTAACCTAAATTATCGCATGATCTAAAAAATCCGATCACCATAAAAACTGTGCCGATTTCAACTTTGTCAATAATAATCGCTCAACACTACTTATTACAAACAGTATCTTTCCTGTTAGCTGAGAAACCTTGTCTTTTCCAAATTGTTTTCTGTTTTTCAGAGAGGTAGTGGCATAGTATTCCCATCAGGTGCTTTATTATTATTATTATTATTATTTATTTTAAAGTGCCATTGATTCCATGGCACTGTACATTCGAGGGGGGTTACATACATAACATGTCAAACGAGTACAATGATAATGATGAATGACTTACAACTGGCACAACAGAGGGAGAGGGGACCCATAGGGCTTATAATCTACAAGGAAGGGGAGAGAGACAGGAGGGAGGGGCAGGCATGTTTGTGGGGGAGTACAGTGGCAGCAGGGTTATTGTAGGGTATAGGCAATCCTGAAGAGATGGGTTTTCAGGTTGCTTTTGAAGCTGGTGAAAGTGGAAGGGAGTCTGATGTGTTGGGGCAGTGAGTTCCAGAGTGTGGGGGAAGCACGAGAGAAGTCTTGGAGACGGTTGTGTGAGGAGCTGATAAGAGGAGAACAGAGAAGAAGATCCTGTGAGGAGCGTAGATTGCGTGAGGGGAGATATCTGGCGATTAAGGCACAGATGTATTTAGGGGAGAGGTTATGGAGAGCCTTGTAGGTCATGGTTAGTAACTTGAAATGAATTTGCTGGGCAATGGGTAGCCAGTGAAGGGATTGGCAGAGGGGAGAGGCAGGGGAGTAGCAAGGAGTAAGGTGGATAAGACGTATATGTATAAAGATGTTCTTCCAAAAAAGATCTGTACTTACAGTATGTGCATGTCAGAATATATTAGAAACTGGCTCGGTACACCTCCATATTTTGGAGGTATACATTGACACAGTGAAGATCTCATGTACAAAATACAGCTGTAATACAACCCTATGCATGAGTCCTTAGTCTATCCCAATATAAATTGCATAATTTGAATTCGGACTAAAAAGTCCATTCAGTTATCAATAAACCGCACGATGTCCAGAGTTGTATAGTTTAGGGAGTAAGATGAATAGCCATGATGAGGTGCCCTATATTCCATTACATGTAACAACCCTGGTGTGTTTTACTCTACAAACAATCCAGCCCCATAGGAGAACGTATCATGGAGATCTGCCTCGCTTCTCTGTAGGCATGATCTCCTTATACAAACGTAAGATTTAGGATACATCCCGCCATCAGGAACATTTCTGTCAGCATGGCTTTTCTTCTCACGAAGTCTCCAGGACACAATACATGAGTGAACTTCCCTTTTGTAGAGTTATGTAGAATTGTTCATTCCAGCAATATTAGTCAAGAATTTAAAGTAAAAGGAAAACCAAGTTAAACGATCACCTGGGCAAACATAATCTCATGTCAAGTGATTTACAAGACAGCACTGACATGGAAACTACTGAACCAGCAGGGAATTTCTCAAAGCTTACGGGGTTGATAACAATATTGTAACATGAGACCACTTTTTTTTTCAAAATCAAATAAAAATATTTTTGGGGGGCTCCTAGGTTACATTGGACAACAGCTTCAACAGATGGAAACAATATGCTGGCAGCTTAACTTCTTTGCTTAGACATATGAATGGTCGGGTGTTACAATAAAGTCTAAAATATTAATGGCCCTTGTATGGTACAATAGGCTTAACTATAGCTATAGTAGGCATAGTGACTGCTATGGGGCCCAGAGGTTGAGGGGGTCCTACTCAGGTGCAAAAACATTGTTCCTTTTTGTGGAGAACCAGTAGTTCTTTGCTTTGTGGTCTTCAGCACTACTATGTCAGTTTTCTGGTGTATGGCGGTATTATTTATACCTTTAATTATTGCTATCTGTGATGCTGTTTCAGTTTATTGTCATTGGGTGGTGGAACTCCAACTCGTTTTGCTATGGGGCCCTTTTAATTCTAGATACACCCCTGGTTGGTACCAACTTCAGCCTATTATAATTCTATTTAACAGGGCACAGGTCTGTAATCTTATTTGTAGAGATCCTGTTCCATCGGTCAATCTTTAAGGGGTTCTTCGGTCTAGGAAACCTATTTTCATACACCTTTTTATGAAATTCGAAGTTTATATGCAGAAGTCATCTGTTGATGACCCTCAATGTTTGGGTAAAGTAGAGAATGTCTCACAGGTATGGAGTATATCCAAGATACGTCAGGAAACGGAGTCTACGGAGCCTCATTTTTTTTTCTGGAGACTACCAGGGCGCTACCCCTGATGCAACTTTCTTGCACAGGCAGCTGGAGTGCAGTGTGGGGACAAAATCAACAGGCAGGAACGTAGTCGGGATAGAAGGAAAGGTCAGGGCAGACGGCTGGCAACCTAATCAGGAGAAACGAGCAAGAGGTCTAGTACATGGGAATAATTTGAATAGCACAAATACTCTCACTCTACCACATCAAAGAGCACATAGGATGTGGCAGGAAGCAGCAGAAGTGACCACAAGCTATAGGGTCAGCATCCAGTAATTATCCAATTAGCAGCGTGCTGACACTTTAAACTTCATAGAACTGCCGCGTGCACCCGAGGGAATGGGTTCGCGCACGCCAGCACATAGCATAGCACTACAGCAATGGAGACGCAAGGTGAGATGAGTATAGTTTATCTGGAGCAAAGGGGACATGAGCGCCTTTGCAACCCGTCGTGGGGGCTGTGGCGCGACTTGTGACAGAATGGTTACAAAGAGTGTCTTTCACTCAATGGAAGACCTGTCCTGTCCTATCTTACACAGACAACCCATTGATTTGAAAGGTGTCTGTGTAATGTCTAATTTCCCCTCTAATGGCGCTGCTGGAAAAATGGTATACCTTAGGTATGCCAGATTCCCCGACAAAATACAGGTTACTGCTAGGAGTCTTTACTGTAAAAGGACCCTGATAAAAAGTAGGAATTGTCCAAAGCAGAGAACCCCCTTTAAAGAAGTACTCTGGCAATTTGTTTTGAACATATACTGCCAACTAATTTATAATCTACCTATTTATCTGATCCCAGCATAGTTGCATTGATTTATTTGGAACCCTTTTATTATTTTGCTGTGCCATGTTATTCCAGTCTGACTACCAGTCCAGTGTATGCTGACCTGAATAGCCACTGCATGGCTAATGAGCTGTGACTTTGCCACCCACTTTCTAAACAAGACCAACCTCATCAGAGAAAGCTTCACCTCATTGTCCCCTTCGCCCACTTCCATGCCTGCACAGTCCCCACCACCACCCCTTCTACCTACACCCCGCACTTCTCCCCTAACTTGCTTCTCCAGTGTCACTCATGACAAGCTCTCCTCTCTACTCTCCAAATCCAACCTCACTACCTGTAACCTTGATCCATTGCCATCTCACCTCATCCCTGACCTTAGTGCTGTCATCATCCCAGCCCTTGCCCATCTCTTCAACCTATCACTAACCTCTGGCATCTTTCCTTTCTCCTTTAAAACATGCGACCATCACACCCATCCTTAAGAAACCAACTCTGACCCCTCTTGTCTGTCCAACTATCGCCCCATCTCACTGCTTCCATTTGCTTCTAAACTTCTCGAGCAGCACGTCCATCTTCAACTGTCCCCCATCTGTCCTCCAACCTTCTTCTAGACCCACTGCAATCTGGTTTCCGCTCCCATCTCTCTACTGAAACAGCCCTAACCAAGGTCACCAATGACCTATTAACCGCTAAAGCCTCACGTCACTACTCGATCCTTCTCCTCTTAGACCGTGCCTCTGCCTTTGACACTGTCGACCATTCCCTCCTGCTACAAATCCTCTCCTCCCTCGGCATCATGGACTCAGCCCTTTCCTGGATCTCCTCGTACCTCTCTGATCAGCGTTTCTCATTCTCGCTCCACCTCCTCCCCTCGACCTCTCTCTGTTGGTGTCCCCCAATGGTCAGTCCTGGGCCCACTACTCTTCTCTCTTTACACTCTTGGCCTGGGTCAGCTCATAGCATCACACGGCTTTCAATACCACCTGTATGCTGATGACACCCAACTTTACATCTCCAGCCCTGACATCAACTCTTTACTGTCCAAGATCCCAGATTGTCTGTCCTCCATATCCTCTTTCTTCTCCTCCCGTCTCCTAAAACTTAATGTAGAGAAAACGGAATTCATTATCTTTCCACCCTCCCACTCCATCCCTCCACCTGATCTCTCTATTACAGTCAACGGCTCCACACTCTCACCAGTCCCACAAGTCCGCTGCCTCGGGATAACCCTTGACTCCGCTTTGTCCTTCAAACCACACATCCAAGCCCTCACCTCCGCCTGCCGCCTCCACCTGAAAAATATTTCACGAATCCGCTCATTCCTCAACCCTGACACTACAAAAATGCTGGTCCACGCCCTTGTCATCTCCCGCCTAGACTACTGTAACATCCTTCTATGTGGCCTCCCGTCTAGCACTCTTGCTCCCCTTCAATCCCATCATCAACTCTGCGGCCCGGCTGATCCACCTCTCCTCGCTACTCCCCTGCCTCTCCCCTCTGCCAATCCCTTCACTGGCTTCCCATTGCCCAGCGAATTCACTTCAAGTTTGCTAACATGACCTACAAGGCTCTCATAACCTCTCCCCTCCATACATCTCTGCCCTAATCTCCTGATACTTGCCCTCAAGCAATCTCCGCTCCTCACAGGACCTTCTTCTCTGCTCTCCCCTTATCAGCTCTTCACACAACTATCTCCAAGACTTCTCCTGTGCTTCCCCCACTCTGGAAGTCATTACCTCCAACACATCAGACTCTCCTCCACTTTCAACAGCTTCAAAAGCAACCAGAAAACCCATCTCTTCAGGATAGCCTATAAACTATAGTACCCCTTCTGTCACCACACCCTCCACAAACATGTCTGCCCCCACCTTCTGTCTCTTTCCCCCATCCTTGTAGATTGTAGTGCCAGTTGATTGTCACATACTGTCAGCATTGAATTTGTTTGACTTATGTTATGTTTGTAACCCTCTTGAATTTACAGCGCCCTGGAATTAATGGCGCTCTAAAAATAAAAATAATAATAATAATAATAATTACAAATTTCTGTCACCACTGTTATAAACAGTATATAAGATGTATATGTAGAAGTATATAAATTTCATCTACTCCTGCTTAAAGGCCAGAAGAAGTTTCTGTGTTTTGTCTGACTTATTGTGTGATTTTTGCTAGTCAGCTGACCTGGCTAGGCACCTGGGCTTGATAGCTCTCTACAAAGCTCACCTGAACCAGACACTCTGAATATAGGATTGGATCCTGTCTTGCCCTGGTAGTGTTGAATAGTTCTGTCTAGTGTCAGTTGTGTGAGTCTTGTTTGGCCTAGTTTTGGACTTTGTAGCTTTTGAGAAAAAAGATTTAGGGCAGCATGTATGAACAATATTCAGCGCAGCCCCATGAACTACATTTTTAAATGGGCCATACGCCAATATCAAACAAAACATGGAAACCTCCAAAAAAGCATTTATGCTATCTACAATACATGAAAAAAATCTTCGAGGTTTTTAGTTCACATGTTTTGATCAATACTGTTAAAGCCACCTCCAACTTTCAACAGGACCTCAATGCAGGTGGTCCTACTCTATTTTCACCTCTCATTTGAGTCCAGTTCAGGCTTCTCATTGGGTCCTCAGACCTCCATAATCCAGAGAGAAAAAAGGCACCAGCTTTATAAGCATACTGCACTGATTTAGTAACCTGTGGAGGTGGGCAGGGTACAAAAAAACAAAATGGAGGCATCCACTCCTCCCTGTATAAGTTTAAAGCAAAATATGCCAAATGCAACGTATGGTTCTGCACAAAAAAACATACATTGCATTTGGCATATATTGCTTTTAACTTATACAGGGAGGAGTGGATGCCTCCTCCTCCACAGGTTACTAAATCAGTGCAGTCTGTTTATAAAGCTGGTGCCTTTTTTCTCTCTGGATTATGGAGGTCTGAGGACCCAATGAGAAGTCTGAACTGGACTCAAATGAGAGGTAATAATAGAATATGACCCCCTGCATTGAGGTCCCGTAGAAAGTCGGAGGCGGCTTAAACAGTTTTGATTAAAACTTGTGAACTAAGAACCTCAAAGTACGCCAATATCAGGCGCATTACAGAGCGCTAGGGGCAGTTTGTAATGCACCTGATTTAGGGGGGCGTGCTCGAGGTGGGAAGCACTAGAACCGTACGAAGCTATAGATTTATAGCTTCAGCACGGCATTTCCAGGTGCATTACTGCTGGAACAGGTAAACCACTTTCAAAGTGGTATACCTTTAGCCAGAAATGTCATACTGGCGCTAGAATGCGCCTGATTTATTACCCGCTGTAGAGCGTGTTCATAAATCAGGCGCAATCTAGGCTATTTTTATGCACTTGAAACTTTGCATTTAAACTCCAAATTTCATACATGCCGCCCTTAGTGTTTGTCTGGTTTATGTTGGGCTCCGCCCATGGAAACAGACATCCCTCTCCTTAAGCCATAAGTAAGACAACAAACACAAAATCTGGATGAGTAGGTCATGAGTTTTTTTTTAAGGAATAGCCAACATATTCATAGTATTCAATCAGAGGCGTAACTTCAAGCTCTTGGGCCCTAGTGCAAAAAGTGAAATGGGGCCCCCCAGTTACCATGCACCATTTACAATACTGATGTTTTGTTATGTGATGGAAGGGCTTTGGGCCCCCTCAGGCTGAAGGGCCCGGTAGCGACTGCTACCGCTGCACCCCCTGTAGCTACGCCTCTGTATTCATTAAACTTCACAAATACATTAAACATGAACGCGTTATTTCTTTTTAACAATAAGGAACAACAGTCCACACAACCTTGGGTGACTAAACCCCAAATGTCATGTCTACAGGGACATGGCCCACTCCCACCGTCCCGCAGGCCCACTCAACCATATTTGAATACCTACGTTAAATATGTACAAACCAATTTCAGACAACTGAATTATTCCCTATTATAAATGGGAATTCTTGTTCATGGGAAAATAAGACATCCCCTGAAAATAAGACCTAGTGCGTCTTTAGGAGCAAAAATTAATATAAGACACTGTCTTACTTTCGGGGAAACAGGGTAGATTCTGAAATTACTGATGGCAGCCCTGGTGGCACAGGTAATATTACTATTGACTGACAATGCACATCCTAAATCAAAGTACGATTAGCCTGATTGTCAGAAGTGGTAGTCCATCCCTTTATGTGTTCTCGTCTTTATTCAAACATTGTACATTTAAAATGTATTTCTTTTCTATGGAATTAAACATAATTCATGTTATCCTGAAAGTGGCTTCTCTTTTGTCAGATGAAGCAGAGCTGAGCTTGTCAATGCAACAAAATTATGTTTGTTGCTTCAAGTGTAGTAGTTGTATATACAATTACTACACTTGAAAACAGCTGTGGTTTTCCATAGGACATTGGGTAATCTGACTGATATCCATGAACTCAATGACTTATCATGGTGCATGAAACGAAGAGTTAAATGACAAATACAACTGTGATCCGTCTAGTTAAATATTACATAAGGTGAGAGTGAGGTGGGCGTCAGGTCCCCGCTGATAGAATACTTTTGTGTTAGGTCACGATCAGTGCGATTTTTGCAGCTGACATCATACACTTAACACTTTATCTACCTCATACTGCTTCACTTGACTGTGAAGTCTTCAGGATACTTGAGGGAATAATCAAGAATCTCGACCCCACCTTGAGCTTTCTGAGAATAGAGGTCTTTTTCTTTTTTTTTCCGCTGGCATGGCATGCATGACCTGCTGATTGTGCTCAAGACGGCAGCCCACTCCTTAATGAGCACAGATAATTATTTGGCATTCTCATTCATTCCTTGGAAAAATAATCATTGAGAGCCATAGGACGAGGAAAGAGGTGGGTGAGATAACTGCCAGCATACAAGATGCAGATGTAAGATGCTTGCTGGTGCCAGCAGTGTAAAAACTAATAAGAAGCAGTAGAAAGGGAAAGAACAAACACCAGGAAATTACAATACAATTAATGATTATGTAAAAGAATGGCAAAGAAATTTTTAAAAATCTAATTTTTAATTTACTAAAAGTAGACATAAATTTTGAACTTTTAGAATTCAGATGATAAAAAAAAGTTTAATTTTTCGTGATATTTTGGGTCCAAGAAAAGCTTCATAAATTGCATGCTTTTTTAGGCTTCACATGATTTTTCATGGAGTCTTTTTGGAATTTTTTTCAGAATTTTTATTTTACATTTTTCTAATCACATGATTTGCAGTATATAAAAAGGCTGTAATAAACCCATAAAAAAGCAACAACTATGCACACATTCCTTTGTTGGTGCAAAAAAACAACAATGGAGGTTTATGCAGAGTAAAATGCTACAAACTGCCTACACCTATTGCTGGATTTAAAAAAAAAAACTGTCACTGACAAATAAAAGGCACCAAAATAAAAAAAATGCTACAAAATAAAAAGCAAAGTCTGTAGAGCGTTTTATATTTCCCTATTGACTTCGAGTTTACAAAAGAACATACAAAAAAACCCACACTTAAACACTTGCGTTGTTTTGTAATGATGTTAGCTAGAAGTCAACAGGGAAATATAAAAGGCATTAGGGTATGTTCACACGGCGTCCGTGTGCCTAATTTGCATGATGTTTTGACGCATATTTCGTTTTATGCGCAGCAAAATGTGCGCCGCAATTACGGTAAATCATAGCTCTTATACACGTACAATACTGATCAGCATGACTTCCAAAACACACAGCGGATTGCAGCGCATACTGTACCTGCCACAATTATGCTGTGTGAACATAGCCTTACTGATCTTGCCTTGGTTTTCTTTTAGGTGCGTTTGTTTTCGGTCAGCAGCAGGTTTTTTAAAATTGTTAATTTTTTAATTATATATGGATAAAGCTTTGTTTTCAAGCAACTGGGAACCCCTTAAGGTTAGGGCTGTACTTGGATATCTGATTGCTGTTAAATTACTGCCACTTTTATATTACATCATGGGAAACAAGGTTGGAGACCACACGGTGAGTTGTTTCCCTCTTTTCCTGTAGGTTAATGTCTAATTTGCATCATAGCTAGCTATAAAGTAGGCTTCATGTCTCAAGTTTTATTGCAGTCTTAAGGTAAATGAAGGGAAAAAAAATAAAAAAAAATATTAAAATGTTCAATTAAAAAGCAGGTCTCTATTGCCAGAACTATATGGTCATACAACTTCATTTAGGTCCTGAGTGGTTCTACTGAGCTGAAGATAAACCATCTTAGCAGCAACCATAGATCAGATCAGTAGAACTGATGAAAGAGCCACATGTCATAAATTTGGACCCAAAAAGTTGGTAGTTACTGCACAGCCACATGGGACCGGACTTAGTTTATTCCTATAGGCTGTTCATCTCAGTTGTTAC
This sequence comes from Phyllomedusa bahiana, assembly GCA_025379985.1. Classification (NCBI taxonomy): domain Eukaryota; kingdom Metazoa; phylum Chordata; class Amphibia; order Anura; family Hylidae; genus Phyllomedusa; species Phyllomedusa bahiana. The sequence continues at coordinate 45,028 of JAODAL010009062.1, forward strand.
CCAACAAATAGTCCATAGGTAGCCTTAGTCCAGTAAAAAAAAATTTTCCATTGGGGCCAAATCAGTGCAAAAAATAACAATTAAAAAACTAATACTTACCTAGCTGTCCCCCACCGCTGTCACTCCCAAGCTACTGGTGAGTTGCTCCTCTTGACTTCTGGGTTTTCATCCCGACAAAGAGGAGAGGCTCCCGCTCCATTCACTTATAATGTGTGAGCCTCTTCAGTGTGTTGGGACGAGAACCTGGAGCTCAAGAGGAGCAGATCTCGGGGAACTGGGGAGCGACCACAGTGGGGGACAGCTAGGTAAGTTTTTTTGGCCCAAATAACATATTTTTTTTTTCTTTTACCTGAACAACCCCTTTAAGTCTAAGCAGTAAGTATAAGCATATTCCTATTTTATTACAGCCATCATGTAGTGATGATGATAGCTGCTTAGTCATAGACAGTGTTACTCAGATAGCTGACTTAAAAACAGAGTAGCTAACGTCATTGCCATCTCTGGGCTCAGGACAGTCCAAACCCCAGTAGGCCATGTCCCCACGGCACGGGTTTCGGCCGGTTTTTCAGCCGGTTTGCAGTTTTTCAGACCGCCTGAAAAACCGGCCGAAAATTAGCACAATTGTGCTCTATGGAAAACCCGTGCAGCAGTCCCCACTGCACGGGTTTTCCGCCCGACGGTTTTGCCACCGGCGGTCCGGCGGCAAAACATTGAACATGTTCATTATTCCGTCCGGTTTCCGGATGGAATATGAACAATTCAATGGGAGGGGAGAGGGCTTTTCTCCGCTCATCGCGGAGAAAAGCCGTCCCCGCCGCGGCCGTGGGAACGGCCGCAAAAACGGACAATTACCGGTCGGCAAACCGGCCGGTATTTGTCCACTGCCGTGGGGATGCGCCCTTAAAGTTTATGCACCACACATTTGGGGAACATCTGGAGTACATTGGGGCACACGTGAGAGTTAGGCGTTATGTGATCCTGCAAATGTCGCCAAATAATAGCTTCTGGGTGTGGGTAAGATGCAGCCAGCAATACCAAACTCCCTAACTATTGATGTCTATGGAGAGGAAAATGCTATCTAACTAAGAGCAGTCTGTACAGTACAGAGAGTGAGCTGAAAATGGCGTTCACAAGGCAATACAGTGAAATATATATAACATGGTTGTGTGATTTTAGCAGCCAATGAGAGCCCTACACCTCAACGATGATGTTTTTGACACTTGATTGGATGGCCGCAAACAGTGCAGAAAGGTGATTGGATGGCCGCCAAAAGTGCAGAAATCCGCTGAAAACAAAACTGAAAATGACGTGTCGAACTAGAACTTTACTTGAACGAACAGTAAAATGTTTGGTTCGAGTTCTAAAAATTTGAGAAGTTCTACTAGAACTTAACTTTTCTAGAACAGTTCGATCAACACTATTTAGGGTTGGAGTCAATTTTTTATTGATTTTCAATAAAACTTGATTCTGAACAACCCGTTGAAGTTTTGGTCAAATTTAATTTGGACCCAAATCTTATGTGCCTTATTAGTTATAGAGGTAGGAGTCTGAACCATTCATGGCTACATATTTAGAGTGCTTGCCTAAGATTAGAAAAAGATGTCTGCTTTCATCCTGAAACAGTGACACCTGTCTCTGGATCGTGCCTGGTGTTGTTGCTCAACTCCATTCATGTGAAATGGGGCTGAGCTGCGCTACCAGGCACAACCTGTGGACAGGTATGGCAATGTTTTTGGAAGAACGCAGCCATCTTTTTTTAATCCTAGACAAGCCCTTTCATGCAATTCAAGAGCCTGCAAAAGCTGAATGACCACTGCTACTGGAGCTGTAATGCTTTCATCATATTGGATGCAACTAAGAACAGTTTTTCAACAGTCTCTTTATCTTGTGTGCAGCAAACAGCCCCCCAAAAATTAATAAAAATGAAAATATCACAGGAGTGAAACAAAATGAAGCAACTGAGATGGCCAAATAAGGGTGCAGAATGTCTGTAGAGTATGATTTATGCTCCGCAGCATCTGTATCTAGCTGGTGCAACAGTGAACAGCTTGTAAGCAATACTTGCAGAAATATCTCCCTTCTATTTACTGTATACTACTGTCATCTAGTGGGGATGTAGAACAACACACCCATCGAAAATGGTCAGCGACTGCTCTAATCAATTCTGAATAAAAGGCAGAAAAGTAGTTGTCCTGTGCGGGACTGGACTGAGAATAGACTGGCCCCCCAGTAATAGGTTAGGGGCTTCTTATCATCTATGTTCTGGTACTATCTGCAAGGTATGGAAAATAAAGCATGTTAGGGGTCCTTCACATCATGTTTTGGCTGTACACCTTAAGTATATTCTAGGGTACCATCAAGTTATTCTGATGTATACCACAGTATTGACATTGGGTCCTACACAATTTATTGTGGATTATGGGTGACATGTGGGAATGGGGCTGCGCCAGGTTTCTGGCATACTTTGCGGCAAAAAGATGTCATAGCCCTGTGCTATAGATGTATGAACAGTCGCACTCCAAACTTTGGTGCAATAAGCGGCGGCCCCAACACTTTTTAATGCGCCAAAGATTTGGGGCCTTCTTGGGGCGTCGCACCACATTCATAGAATTAGACACATTTATACTTCTTTGACACCAAACCTAAGTGCATAACAGTAAGAACAGCCAGACCAGAGTAAAGGTGGTGCCTGAGCCAGACTTGTGGTATTAGCTCTACACTGCCCTGTATGTATGACCTGCAGAAGAACAGCCAGACCAGGGTAAAGGTGGTGCCTGAGCCAGACTTGTGGTATTGGCTCTACACTGCCCTGTATGTATGACCTGCAGAAGAACAGCCAGACCGGGGTAAAGGTGGTGCCTGAGCCAGACTTGTGGTATTCGGTCTACACTGCCCTGTATGTATGACCTGCAGAAGAACAGCCAGACCAGGGTAAAGGTGGTGCCTGAGCCAGACTTGTGGTATTGGCTCTACGCTGCCCTGTATGTATGATCTGCAGAACAGCCAGACCAGGGTAAAGGTGGTGCCTGAGCCAGACTTGTGGTATTGGCTGTACACTGCCCTGTATGTATGACCTGCAGAAGAACAGCCAGACCAGGGTAAAGGTGGTGCCTGAGCCAGACTTGTGGTATTGGCTCTACCCAGCCCTCTATGTATGACCTGCAGAAGAACAGACCAGGGTAAAGGTGGTGCCTGAGCCAGACTTGTGGTATTGGCTCTACACTGCGCCCTTTATGTATGACCTGCAGAAGAACAGCCAGACCAGTGTATAGGTGGTGCCTGAGCCAGACTTGTGGTATTAGCTCTACACTGCCCTGTATGTATGACCTGCAGAAGAACAGACCAGGGTAAAGGTGATGCCTGAGCCAGACTTGTGGTATTTGACCTACACTGCCCTGTATGTAATGACCTGCAGAAGAACAGCCAGACCAGGTAAAGGTGGTGCCTGAGCCAACTTGTGGTATTGCTCTACACTGCCCTGTATGTATGACCTGCAGAAGAACAGACCAGGGAAAAAGGTGATGCCTGAGCCAGACTTGTGGTATTGGCTCTACCCTGCCCTGTATGTACAACCTGCAGAAGAACAGACCAGGTAAAGTGATGCCTGAGCCAGACTTGTGGTATTGGCTCTACACTGCCCTGTATGTATGACCTGCAGAAGAACAGCCAGACCAGGGTAAAGGTGGTGCCTTTGCCAGACTTGTGGTATTGGCTCTACACTGCCCTGTATGTATGACCTGCAGAAGAACAGGGTCATACATTCTGGCGCATTCTACACTACCTTAAAGTGATTTAGAACTGGCCTGTCAGCGACAACGTTCATACATGTCGCCCTACGTTTGGTGTATTTTACCAAAATAATAACAATATTCCAAATACGAATGAAAGATCTGATATAATTGTATTAAATTAAACACAAATGACCTAGAAATTATCTCAAATGTTGTGCCCCCAGGCTTCAGTGTTTATCTACTTTGCCACACCATGAATATATATCCACCTACAGTCATTCACTTATGGACCTATATGAGCACAGTAAGGACCACGGGTCTATAGGTAGGATATATACTGTGCAGGGGACACATGTGACTCTTTGCAGCAAATCTACGTGCTTTGTGCCACACATAAAGAAGTTTTATGTACATATCCAGGAGATATGCCGCCCAGATGTCTTTCATTGTCCTGCTCTCATAGTACATGCTCACTCTGTGCCCCCTAAATATAATAATGCTACACAATGAAATGTAATAGTACCACACACTGTGCTCCTTAACATTATAGTGCCACACACTGTACCCCCTAAATATAATAGTGCTATACACTGTGCCCCTGAAATGTAAAACTACCACACACCATCCTTCTAAATATAATTGTGCTATGTACCATGTCCCCTAAATTTAGGAGCGCTACATACTATGCCCTTTCATTATAACAGTGCCATATACTGTGCCCTCTAAATATAATAGTGCCACACACTGTGCCCTCTAAATATAATAGTGCCACACCCTCTGCCCTCTAAATATAATAGTGCCACACACTGTGCCCTCTAAATATAATAGTGCCACACACTGTGCCCTCTACTCTGGAATAAACGGACACTAAATATAATAGTGGCACACACTATGATTCCAAAATGTATAAGTGGTATACACTGTGACCCCTAAATATAACAGTATCACACACCATGCCTTCTAAATGTAATAGTGCTATATATTGTGTCCTCGAAATATAACAGTCACATACTGTGCCCCCTAAACATAAAAGTGCAACACACTGTACTTTCTAAGTATAAGACTGCTATGTGCTGTTCCACACTAAGGGCGACATGTATGATCGGGCTTTTTGCCCGTTTTTTGGCGTATACTGCGCCTCCCAGACCGAATCCCGCTGTCGGACGCAGGGATGCGGTGTTAGGCGCAGCGTTCGCCACTTTCAGCTGCGCCCCGAATGAAGGGGCGGGCAGTGGGCGCGGTGTGGGCGCGGTGTAGGTGTTTTGGGGCGGGACGCGGCGCGCTCGAAAACTCCGAGGCATGTACGATGGCGAGTCGGCAAAGCGAGGCGCAGTGCAGCGCTCGGCAGCTCCGACAGGCAGACCTGGTTTTTTTTGGTCTAAATCCTCCGACAGAGGCGAATTGAAGCAGGATCCGAACATGCGAGGAAGCAGATAGAAGATCGCGACAGCAGGAGTATGAATCCGAAAAAATCGCCTTTATAAAGGCGGAAAACAGTGTCAGAAAAGAGCTGAACGTAAAAAATAAACATAATAAAAAAAAAAAAACTATTTCCAAAAATCTAGAACGGCGCAATATCACGAATTATGATATTGGAAATTGCCGGGAAATACCGTAATTCAAATTCTGAAACCTATTCTCATTGGTCGGCATAAACCAGCCAATCATAAGAGGAGCGACAGTGAACCATTAAAACCTATGGGGAAGGATTGACCAATCAGAATCCACGGCGGGATAATTCAAAATACAGTAAAAAGACAGAAAAGAGCTGATTGGCCGAGCTAGCGGGGGGCTTGGCTAATCCCAGCCACATCAGAGCGCGAGCTACTTCTCCCATTATATCTACTGGAGTAGTTTGGGCCCCTCTGAAATCTCCCGCGCTCAGCGCCGTGCGGCATGGAGTATGAATAAAAAAAATTATTTTTATTAAATGTAAAACATTATCAGATAAAGAGCAGACCCCTTCTATAAACATAAATCAATTAAATCCCAAACAACGCGTTTGTCGCCGAGACCGGCGCTACATAAGGAATTGCAATAGAGAGAAGTGCCGGGAAATACAGTAATTCAAATTGTGTAAGCTATTCTCATTGGTCGGCAGAAGCCAGCCAATCAGAATAGGAGTGACAGTGGCCCATTATAACCTATGGAGGAGAATTGACCAATCAGAATAAGAGCGACAATGTCGCATTATATCCTATGGAGAAAAATTGACCAATCATATTCAAAGGCGGGACAGTTCAAAATACAGTAAAAATGCAGAGACGAGCTGATTGGTTGAAGCGGCGGGGGCTCGTCCAGCTTAGCCAATCAGAGCGCGAGCTACTTTCTCATAGAGTTCTATGGGGAAAAGAAATTCTGAGCGCGCTCTGTGATTGGCTAAGTTAAAAGAGGCGCAGTTATTTTGACCAATGAAAGAGCGAGCGACACTCCTATGGGTTTTCTAATGCAATCTGAAATAAAACTGTACATGGCCGAAATCAAATTATAACACTACAGAAGTTGTACCGATGTGTATATAAAATGAATAATAATATGGGTAACGAAAAAAAAATATTAAACAATAAAATCATGTTTATTTCTTTATTTTCGTTGCACCCATACTATTGATCCTTGGCTAACTAAAATAAAGAAATAAACATGATTTTATTGATTTAATATTTTTTTTTCGTTACCCCATATTATTATTCATTTTATATACAAAATCGGGACAACTTCTGTAGTGTTATAATTTGATTTCGGCATGTACAGTTTTATTTCAGATTGCATTAGAAATCCCATAGGAGCGTCGCTCGCTCGCTCTCCCATTGGTCCAAATAACGGCGCCTCTTTTAACTTAGCCAATCACAGAGCGCGCTCAGAATTTCTTTTCCCCATAGAACTCTATGAGAAAGTATCTCGCGCTCTGATTGGCTAAGCTGGACGAGCTCCCGCCGCTTCAACCAATCAGCTAGTTTCTGCATTTTTACTGTATTTTGAACTGTCCCGACTTTGAATATGATTGGTCAATTTTTCTCCATAGGATATAATGGGACATTGTCGCTCCTATTCTGATTGGTCAATTCTCCTCCATAGGTTATAATGGGTCTTTGTCGCTCCTATTCTGATTGGCTGGTTTATGCCGACCAATGAGAATAGCTTAAACAATTTGAATTACTGTATTTCCCGGCGATTCTCTCTATTGCAATTACCTATGTAGCGCTGGTCTCAGTGACAGACGCGTTGTTCGGGATTTTAACTGCTTTATTTGTAAAGAAGGGTTCGGCTCTTTATCTGATAATGTTTTACATTTAATAAAAATAATTTTTTTATTAATACTTCATGCCGCACGGCGCTGAGCACCGAGATTGCATTGCGCCCATCTCTCCATAGACTATAATGGGAGAAGTAGCTCGCGCTCTGATTGGCTGGGATAGCCAAGCCCCCGCTAGCTCAGCCAATCAGCTCTTTTCTGACTTTTTACTGTATTTTGAATTATCCCGCCGTGGATTCTGATTGGTCTAAACTTCTCCATAGACTAGAATGGGTCTTTGTCGCTCCTATTCTGATTGGTCAATAATTCTCCATAGGTTTTAATGGGTCTCTGTCGCTCCTATTCTGATTGGCTGAGCTAGCCGAGCCCCCGCTAGCTCAGCCAATCAGCTCTTTTCAGCATTTTTACAGTATTTTGAACTGTCCCGCCGTGGATTCTGATTGGTCTAAACGTCTCCATAGGCTAGAATGGGTCTCTATCGCTCCTATTCTGATTGGCTGAGCTAGCCAAGTCCCCAGTATCTTAACCAATCAGCTCTTTTCAGCATTTTTACTGTATTTTGAACTATCCCGCCGTGGATTCTGATTGGTGTAAACTTCCCCATAGGTTTTAATGGTTCACTGTCGCTCCTATTCTGATTGGCCGGTTTATGCTGACCAATCAGAATAGCTTTCTGAATTTGAATTACTGTATTTTCCGGCAATTTCCAATATCCTAATTCTTGAATTAGGATATTGGAAAGTGATTTTGTTTTATGTATTTTTTATTTTTTAGGTTTCAGCTCTTTTTCTGGGAATGTTTTCCGCCTTTATAAAGTCGATTTTTGATTCATACTCCGCACGGACATCTTTAATGATTTCTCGCTGTTTTCCAGCCTGGCTCGCATCGGAACTGTTTTTCGGCGCAGCCCCGCACTGCGCCTAAGTCCCGCTCTGCGCCCATGTCCCCGCACTGTGCCCCACACACACTGGCGAGGCGCAGGGAACCTTTCCCCGCATGTACGAGCGCACCACCTCGGACGGCGAATCGTCGGCGCAGCGCCGCACTGTGCCTCGGTCCCCGTACTGCGCCTAATACACTGGCCAGGCGCGGCGGACTTTTGCCCGCATGTATGAGTGCACTATCTCCAGCGCCGAATCATAGGCGCAGCCCCGCACTGTGCCTCGGACCCGCACTGCGCCTAACACACTGGCGAGGCGCGGCGGACTTTACATTGCATGTATGAGCGCGCCCCGGCGCCGACATAAATCAGGCGCAGATTCCGCCGGGAAACTGGCGGAAAGGTGCGCCCCGACCCGGCGGGATTCATACATGTGGCCCTAAATATTACAATGCCACACACTGCCTCCTAAATGTAACTGTACCACACACTGCTTCCTAAATATAACTGTACCACATACTGTACCTTCTAAATATAATAGTGTATGCACTGTTCCCCTAAATATAATACTATTATGAACTGTTCCCCTAGATATAACAGTTCTATGCATTGTACTCCAAATAAAAAATGCATCACACTGTGCCCCCAAACAAATACAACATTCATACTATTCCTTTTGTAATTTCAAAAAACACTCCCTTCCAATTTCCCCATGCCATCACCCTGCTGCTGTCACATCCAGGGGCTGACGGGGTTTTATTACAGCATTTCTAGATTTGTCATTATTGGGATACACAATGAAACAAATGATTGTCTAGCCCTTCTATTCTGTCCATAAGTTTTTAGAAAGCGATGCTGCCCCCTGCTGTCATACTTGTTCATTTACTGTATTCCAAAAGTTGAATGAATCAATGGCCATGTAATGTCACTTCTCCCATTAATACCGATTCATATCTGTCTTACTAGTACTAAATAGGGAGAGAACAATCTATCAGGAGATCACTGTCAATTCTTTTTATACCAGACAACAATGTGACATATTAGGTGCCATCAGGGGCGCAGCGAGAATTCATATGGTCCCAACAAGAGATGCCCCCCCCCCCACCTAATGAAAATAACCTAAAACAGCAGCATAAATAGTAATAATTAAAGGTATAAATAATACCGATATATATCAGGGAACCCACACAGTAGGTTTGAGAGCAGAGAGACACCAACTACCTACAAAAGACACCTTCCCTACAAAAAGGAACATTGGGGACATGTATGAAAACTGTCTAGGTGTAAGACTTTCTTTGTTGCACGATTTCAACACCAAACCAGGAGCTCCCCTTTTTTTGCTATGAGCCAACAAAGAAAGAGTCCTATGGCCGTGTTCACACGCATTCATTCACGGCGGATTTGTGCGCTCGATGACGCACAAATCCGCCGAGAATACGGGGCGGAACGGGGGCGGGGCCGGATCGCATCGGGGGGCGCCGCTCCGGCCCATAGACAAATGCATTGTTGTACGGCGCGTCCGCGCCGTAAATAATGAGCATGTCACTTTCCTCCCCCCGCGGCGGATTTTCCGAGGGGAGGAGCGACGGATTCCACTGTTCTCAATGAGCAGCCGTGATTACCGTACATGACTTTCCGACGATGTGGCGGCCGTATTGAAGCGCAAATCCGCCGGAATACGGCGCCAATCCGTCGGCAAATAAGCCGTGTGAACGGGGCCTAACACCTAGAAAGTTTTCATGCATGTAACCCAATGTTCATATGCCCGAGTGGGCCCTTCAACATTTGGGCCCCATGTCAGCTGCTACAGCTCCTATGGCTATTGTTACTTCTATAAGTTCAATATTATAAGTATTTCCAGATTATTGGACATTAAGGGAAGCCATATCAGATGTATCTGAAAGGGTACAACACCCTCACTAACACAGTCCTGAATAAATTATGAATAGTTGATAATATAATACCTGTATATAATAACTGAATTGATTGTAAATTTAAATCTTATGCTTCAGGTCTTCCAAAATTTCACAATCATTAATATTTCTGTGCCATAGGCAAACTTAAACTCTATCAGTTCTCAATCTATAGAACACAAAACGTAACTTTTTATTATGTATAACACTATAAACCGTCTATACACACTATATAAAAACCTGATTTCTACACCTCTCAATTTTATAATTTTCTAATTGTGCAGAATAACTCCTATTCGTATTAGTCAAGTCTGGTGGAGGCCACCTATTAGCCAGGGAAACCTCATATATACCGTGATTTACTTACTCCAGCAATGGATCGCCACGCCTCCTACTTGGGGCATCATCCCTAAGCCAATGACCAAAAAACATATAAGGCTTCCATTGGTCAACCATCTCACGGGTGACAACAGTGGGAAGAGGTAAGAAATCACAATTTAAAATGTCATGCCTGACCTCCCCAACATGTTTCACCAGCTGGGGCAAAATAGTAAATAAAGTGATCAAAAGTCATTCTCTGTTCTCTTGCGAGATTCCCATTTTTTTGGAGACTATTCTGCATTATTGGACGCCAATTAGGGACATTTTACTTAAAGTGTGTATTTCTCCAATTGCTAGGAGGTTTTCATGATCCTTAGAGATTTCACTTCAAGTTAAAGTGGTTCTTCACTTTTTTTCTTACCACCCTGATACCTTAAACAAAATAAAAGTGTACTCGCTTCTCCCCAAGCTACTAGACCTCATTGTAGTCTGGTGCTGTTAAAGGGGTTTTCTCACTACAATGATTAGCTTTTAACATGTAGGGAATGTTAAATCAAAAGTTTTTCCAAATATATTATTTTTTGGCTATACCCCTATGATCAAGAATAAGAGAGATTGTATCTGTTCTGAGTGCACACATGTTGCTCTGGTTATTGTCCTGTTCTCCCTTCCCGATTGGACAGAGAGCATTGAGTGATGTCACTACTATGGACAGCAGCTTGAGAACAGAGTGTGTTTTCTCTAACAAACAAAGAAGATTCATTTCTTTTGATTATTTTCTTTGAGCTCTGAAGCTCTCTGCACTATAGGGGCCATGTCCTCCACTCGCAACGGGTTTTTTCTGCCCTGTAGTTTTTTTCCCCTCCTTCCTTCTTTCCGCCTGCAGGGCCGCTCAAAGTGATTGAACATGCCCTTTTTTTCGTCTGGTTTTCGGACGAAATATGTGCAAGCCAATGCGAAGGGGGAGCGCTTTTCTCCACTCCCTCGCGCACAAACCGAACAAATACCAGTGAGTTGGGGGTTGGGTGTCCGATAAACCGACCAGTATTTGTCCTCTGCTGTGGGGACATGCCCTAAAATACATCTCCTGCAGTCATTTTACTGCAATTAGAAGAGCTGGGAATACAGCGCTAATATACACATCACTGCTATAGAATCCCCTACAGCCTGAGCAGGAAGAGTGAAGAATTGTGAATCTGAAGCTGCCCGTGGCTTTGTGAAACAGCAAGACAACCCCTTTAATGTCCATTGTAAAACGGATCTGGTTCCACCTCTATAATGGAGATTCACAATGGAAACTCTCGGACGCAGATGTGAAACAGACCTTATTAGAAAATGCGGCTTTTGGAAGAGGTATTGGATGACTCACAGAAGCATTAGAGAGCACTGAAACACACATGTCCAACGCTGCTGCTCTTTCAAAGGAAAATTAGGCTTTTTCTTCCTTACTTTAAGGGGTCCTCCACTTCTTTTTTTTATTATTTACCACCTTTGTGTAGTCTATTAAAAATCTGCTGCAAAATGGCTATGAAAAACCCGCAATGGAGCGACCCATCTGAACAGACCGTTAGTTCTACTATCAACAGCAATACATTCAACAAGCAATGGGGCAGTCCAATTGCAACCATTTGCCTCCTGCTGTTCTCATCTGTAGATGCGGCTAATTTCTTTTCAGACTGTTGCTTTGAAACCTATCGAACCTTTCATTAAATTACTAGTTTACATGGTTAAATATTACCAAAGATATTACTGTGCCCGTGCTGAACTTCTAAATAAAATCCACAAATCTCGTCCATAGCTGCCCATTAGACTTGAGCTTCAATGATGGCAGAAATCACAACAAAATCACAATAGCAACGCTCATTGATTGTTCCTTATGGTTAAAATAAAAAGTCGTAAGTGGCATTGTGTTAATTGCAAAAATCCTGACCGTGTGGGATATTTTGCTTAATGGGGTTTTGCCAAGAAGTGAGTTCCTCACCTAAAAGGCTGATACTCCCTCAAGAGCTTTGAAAAAATGGGGCGTTGTTGTTTCTGTGTTTAAAAAACAAGTACCCTCCCCTGTGATTGTCATCACAACCACCTCCCATGCACTTCCATATACTCAGGACACGTAGTTGGCAAACATTGTTTTACCTAATCCACAGAGAGAAGCTGTAATTCACAAGCTATAATGGAGTATTATTTCTCACCTCTTATTTGCTCAGGAGTGGAAGAAAAGCTCAGCATGCAGCCTTCATTCATTCCTTCACTAAAAGGCTGCAGAGGGAGAGGGAGGGTGCTGAGTCAGAGCCCGGGAGCGTCTGACCATGTTTACTCAGATAAATTACATTACAACCAGAGGATTCTCTATACAAAAGACACGGATCTTTCTCCCCAGTCCCCTCCAAAGGCTCGCATCATGTTCCTTGCCATCTGATGCGAAGTGTCAAACAATGCAAGCAGCGCATAACAGCTCCTGTCAGCTCCTGGTCGTGTCTATTTAAATGTCAGGAAACCAAAGTGCAAGTAAGGAAGTCTGTGGCTCTCAGAGGTTTGTGCCACTTTTTTTGATGACATATATTTAAAAAGTGATTAAATTACCCATTCTGGAGATCCCACAACAAAATTAGATTGTGGGCAAAAAACCCCTTTATCAAGGTTGCTTGCAACTTTTGTCAGAAGTTCCATGTCACCAAATGCCAGAGTCCTATTGATTTCACACGAACAATGGAATATGAATGCGAAAAGAACCAAACAAATACACAAGCAGAACCAGGTCTAAAATCAGCACCTTTCCGTATGGGCTAAGATGGTCACTCCTTTATTTCCGTACCAGCTTTTGAACATCATTGTATGCACTCGTTTTTGTCATTATATTCACTTTTTTTTGCATATACTGTATTTTCATTCTTGGCATATATTTATTTGTTCAATTAAATATTATTCTTAGGTTTATTAAAAGTTATATTTTAAAAGGGTAAGATTTCTTAGGAAAATGTTGTGATGGTTTAATCCCCCAGAAATTATGCAGAAAATATTTTTTCGGTAAAGAGCAAAAGGAATCGGTACAGACAAAACCAAACATTATATAGTGACAGAACATTATTAACAGATCAAACAAGAGGTGTGAAGGACCTGATCACAAGAGCTTTTATGGGATATAAATAGGATATATGCTTTATATATCTTAAAGGGGCTGGTTTCACTTCTGGATGGCATCTATCTTGAGGACAGGTACGTGAACTTCCTCATGCAGAATAGAGAACTGACCACTGTTCATTATAGTGGGAGTTCTGAGTTCAGCTGTGCATCACCACTCGGCTCTGCTCCCATAGAACAGATTGTAGATAGTTGTGCACATGCGACCAGCTCTCTATTCTGCATGGAAACGTTCAGGGAACTGAAGGTCCCCCAAAGGTGGGACAGTATCAGACAATCATGGCAAATCCTATTCCTATGCTATAAAAGTCTTTGATGTGAAAACACCATTAATGTTAGGAATGGCAGGAATTCTCCTGTCATTTCATCCTCTCCTGTTTATTAGGTCTTATGACTGCTTGGAGTGGTTGCAAGGCACCTGCTCAGGGTCCTTGCATGTCAATTTACCTGCCCACTCACCCGATGCTCTTTAGCTACTTCTAGTCTCTATAAAGCTTATTTGAGTCTGGTGGTCTTACTGCAGAGAATACAGTAAGACCCTGCATAGTCCTGATAGCTGAATTATTGTTTCTTGACATCCATTATTCAGTTCATCTGTGTTAAGTTCTAGGATATTGTTGTTTCTTGTCTTACTTCTCTTTGGCCAAGTTACAGAGTTTTGTAGTTCTTGTGAATAACAGTTTGAGGTTTGTCTAGTTCCTGCTGGGTCCTGACCAGGTTGTCATTGTGTCCAAGAGCCAATTTCTCTATATGGGTCAGTTGTAACTGATGGAAATTCTTGAGGGAAAGCTTTCTAATCGGTTTTAGAGATAGAGGTTTTTGTTTTAGGAGCAGCTGTGAGGTTTAGGGAAAGATTTAGGGACAGTTAGCATCAATTATTGCTTATTCACTCACTCTTTTCAGGATTGAACCCATATGTGGAATTTACATCAACTATGCACCTGTCACTATCTGTCTGCTGTCCATTTGCTGAACCATCTAGAGCTGAGTCTTTCTTCTTTTGATTGATACTCTTATTGATATTTCTTGTGCTGTGTACTGTTTGACTTGTTTGTTATTTGGAGTCCACCATTACAGTCATTAGTCATTACATGTAAAGGCTAATTATTGGTCAAGCAAATGTGCATAAAAATTTTGGTGTCCAATAATTTCCCTCTGTAAAAGACTCCATCATCAGCTGATGGATAAGCAAGTATGTGCTTGTTAGCTGATCACATGTTTTATGCAGTACTAAGGGTATGTTCACACGGCTTGAAATGCAGCTTATTTTGGCGCACAACTTGCCGCATATTGCGCGTTACACGTGGAGAAATGCACGCCGCAATAACGGTAATTCATAGGTCTCATGGATTACGCGTTGTCTCATATCGTGATCATATTGTATGCGCGGGGGGACAATTGACATGTCAATTGTTAGCAACGACTACACACTGCTGACAATGCATGTCTATAGAGCCGGCACCCAGCCGCCCCCCCCCCACCCCGTGCTTCGGAATTACGCACTGATCAGCGCATGCTTCCAAAACACCCAGCGCATTGCAGCACGTACTATACGCGCCGCAATAAGCCGTGTGAACATACACTAAGGGCATGTCCCCACGGCAAGGGTTTTCGTACCGTTTTTCAGCCAGTTTGCGGTTTTTCAGACCGCCTGATAAACCAGCCGAAAATGAGCACAATTGTGCTCTATGGAAAACCCGTGCAGCAGTCCCCACTGTACGGGTTTTCCGCCCGGTGGTTTTTCCGCCCGCGGGCCGCTCAAAAAACATTGGGCATGTTCATTCTTCCGTCTGGTTTACGGACGGAATATGAACACCTCAATGGGAGGGAGAAGGGCTGTTCTCCGCTCATTGCGGAGAAAAGCCGCCCCCCACCCTCCATGGCCGTGGGACGGCCGCAAAACAGGACAAATACCGGCCGGCAAACCGGCTGGTATTTGTCCTGTGCCGTGGGAACGCAGCCTAAAAGTTATCGTTTGTCAGCAGCATGTCCAGTTGGCAGCATATACCCAGTTTACCAGTGTAAACTGGGGATGTGCTGCCACCAAAGATGAAAGTGAATAGCAACACTGTCAATTGTAAGTTCTGAATGATACCTTATGGGGCAGTTTACTGCCTGACAATTTGCTCGTCTGCACCTGCTACGTTTCAGGGTCCGCCCCCATGCTTGAGAAAAGGGTGTGGACCCCGAAACGTAGCAGGTGCAGACGAGCAAAGGCACCATGGAGCTTACACGATCGGAGTAACAGCGTACTTCAGCCCCATATCCATCCATATGGACTACAAGGTTGGACTTTTATATTCACCACTCATAATTATCTTTGTATATTTTGAAGAGAAATGTGCTTTTATTCAGCGAGTATTTGCATGAATCGATTAAAAAGATAAGTGTTAAGATTTGTGGCAACTCCACATATAAAGAAGATCTGGATGCAGAACGCAACACAGATTCAATGCTGAATCAGTGTCGGATTCAGTGTCAAAATCTGATTGCACGTCGTGTCACTTCTTGACGTGGATTA
Source organism: Phyllomedusa bahiana (assembly GCA_025379985.1). Lineage (NCBI taxonomy): Eukaryota > Metazoa > Chordata > Amphibia > Anura > Hylidae > Phyllomedusa > Phyllomedusa bahiana. The sequence goes on from JAODAL010009062.1 coordinate 60,788, forward strand.
GGCATGGAATCAGCGCTGAATTTTCCCATTGAACTCAATGGGAAGCGGAAAACTAGTATGAAATCCATGTCAAACTATTTTGATGCATGCAATCATCATCCACTATATGACCAATACCATGTCCAAATTTGTGCTAAAAAATCTGTCTCCAAAAATCCCCACCAAATCCACATTGAAATTTAAAAATCTGGATCTGAAATCAGCACATTTTCAATGTGAAAAATGCATTGTATGATCTTATTCATGGGCACTAGAAGCAGACATACATTACTTTCCTGTTTACAGTGTTATTTTCATAAAATTCATCACATTACAAAAAAAAAAAAAAAAACAGAAAAAAACCAAGACTGAAGTTCAGACTATGTTGAAACCATAAAAACAATAAATGGGTATATAGATGATATGGCTCAATGTCACATGTCCATCTTCACAGTTTGTATATGTAGTCACATCCAGATAATCTTTCTGGATTTTTAGCCGCCAGTTTCTTTTGACCTGTGGTCAGAATTTTCTAGTGCCCTGAAAAAAACTGTTTTCCTTTTTTGTTACCTTATTTCTAGTTCCCCCAATTTAATTGCAGATAGCAGGTTCTTACAGGATGTGTATAGCCTTGATAAAATACAAACTAAAATGGGGTAAAAAATTTTCTCAATTGACAATGTAATTTCAAGGATAAACTCTAGATGGCGCACATATACTGTTTATGAAAGTTTTACTTTTTATAGAACCTTTTTTGTGTTGTAGAAAAGTTGACACATTCCTGCTTTATAATGTATTACTCTCTGCACTGGGGGCCACAATTTATTGTACTGCCATCCTCATCTACAGTATTTAATAGATACTTTTACAGGCACTGGGATCCTGTTACTTTTATAGCATCAACACATTATTTAGCACTGTACAAAGATTGCTCACATCTCTCAGTGTACCCAGTGGATTCAATTTCACAGATTAAAAAGGTGTACAAGTTCTATTTCGAGGTAAAACTGTACATACAGTTATTTTTCCTATTATTTTTAATCTACCTACAGCCTACCTAATTTTGGCCCTCCTGCCATCTACCAACATGGAGCCCAACAACATAACCGGGTTCCACCTACAACCGACCTACCTTGGGCTCACTTATAACCCACCTTGCTAGCACCCACCTACCTACCTAGGGCGCACCTACAATCTACAGTTGAAACCAGAAGTTTAAATACACTATATAAAAAGACACATCTGCATGTTTTTCTCACTGACATGAGATCAGAATAAACCTTCCCTGTTTTAGGTCAAATAGGAACCAACATTATTCATATTTGCCAAATGCCAGAATAATGAGAGAGAAAAATGTTTAAGACATTTTTATTACTTTTTGCAAAGTCAAAAGTTTACATACATTAGGATTACTATGCCATTAAACAATTTCGGACAGCCCATATGATGATGTCATGTCTGTGGAAACGTCTGATGAGTTAATTAGAGAAACACCTGTGGATGTATTTTTTATGCTTCTGTGAGTAACATCATGGGAAAGTCTAAAAAAAGTCAATCAAGATATCAGGAAGAAAATTGTGGACTTGCACAAGTCTGGATCATCCTTGGGTGCAATTTCAGCCTTGCTCATCTGTACAAACAATTATATGCAAGTAGAAACAAGATGGGAATGTCCAGCCATTGTATCGCTCAGGAAGGAGATGAGTTCTGTGTCTCAGAGATGAACGTGCTTTGGTCCGACAGGTGCATATCAACCCAAGAACAAAAGCAAAATACTTTGTGAAGATGCTGGCAGAAGCTGGTAAGATTGTGTCATTTTCCTCAGTGAAACAAGCACTGTATTAACATGGGCTGAAAGGCCACTCTGCCAGGAAGAAGCCATTACTCCAAAAGAATCATATAATAGTCAGATTAATGTTTGCAAATGCACACAGGAACAAAGAAATACATTTTTGGAGACATGTCATCTGGTCTGACAAAACTGTTTGGCCATAATGCCCATTGTTATGTTTCTAGGAAAAAGGGAGAAGCTTGGAAGCCTAAGAACAACATCCTCACATTGAAACACAGGGGTGGCAGCATAATGTTGTGGGGTTTTTTTGCTGCAGAAGGGACTGGTGCACTTCACAAAATAGATGGCATCATGAGGAAAGAAGATTATGTGCAAATACTGAAGTAACATCTGAAGATATCAGCCAGGAAGCTAAAGCTTGGGCGGAAATGGGTCTTCCAAATGGAACTGACGCCTATTGCCAAACTGGTTACAAAGTAGCTTAAGGATAACAAAGTTAATGTTTTGGAGTGGCCATCACAAAGACCTGATCTCAATTATATTGAAAATTTATGGGCAAAGCTGAAAAGGCAGGTGCGAGCAAGGCGACCTATAAACATGGCTCAGTTACACCAGTTCTGTCAGGAGGAATGGGCCAAAATTCTTACCAACGATTGTGAGAAGCTTGTGGAAGGATATCCAAAACATTTGACCCAAGTCATACAGTTTAAGGGCAATGCTACCAAATACTAATAAAATGTATGGAAGCTTTTGACTTTGCAGAAAATAATAGAAAGGCCTTAAAAAAATACCTCTCTCATTATTCTGGCTTTTGGCAAATATAAATAATTTTGGTTCCTAATTGACCTAAAACGGGAAAGGTTTATTCTGATTTAATGTCAGATAGTGAGAAAAACATGCAGATGGGGCTTTCTTTATAGTGTGTGTAAACTTCTGGTTTCAACTGTACCTATGTGGGGCCCACCTACATCCTACCTATGTGTTGCCACCTACAACTTACCTACCTGGGGCCCACCTACCACCTACCTAATTGAGGTCCACCTATCACCTACCTACTTGGGTCCTACCTGCCATCTAACTGGAGACTGCCTGCCTACCTGAATAACTGGGGCCAACAAAAAGTTAGAAAATGAAAAATTGTGTCCAAAGTGGCAATATTGTGTGTGGCCACCATTATTTAACTCTCTTGGGCATATAGTTCACTAGAGCTTAACAGGTTGCAGTCACTGGAATTCTCTTCCACTCCTCCATTATGATACCACAGAGCTGGTAGATGTTAGAGACCTTGCACTCCTCCACCTTCCGTATGAGGATGCCCCACAAATGCGCATTAAAGGAGTTGTCTCGCTACAAAGAATAGCTTTCAAATTGTAGGGAACACAAAATAAAGACATTTTCCAAATACATTGCTTTGTTCCTCTGTTTTCCCTAAGGAGATACAAGTGAATTTATGACCTCCCTGGCTATTTCAGTTCCCTCAGTAAGGGACCTGTAAACAATTCTCCCCCTGCTGTTTGTTCAATGAGATAACAGTGAGTGAGGTCATCACACAGGTTGTGGCAGTGTCCTGTGCTGCTCAGCAGTAAAAAAGCTTGATTTATGTAAAATAAACAGAACTGTAATTAGGGCTTTTGTTTTGGGGATCAGATAAGAAGTCCTGTTAGTAGTTTGAGAAGCTAATCTGATCTAATTAGCATCTGAAAGCACAGCACAGCAAGGAGCTGTACAAGCATGGAGCTTATGCAAATGAGTCAGTCTGAACCAGGAAATGACAGAGTATTTCATTCATGCATTCTCTGAAACTCTGAAGGGAGACAACTCCTTTAAGGTTTAGGTCTGGAGACATGCTTGACCAGTCCTGCACCTTTACCCTTATTTCTTTGAGCAAGGCAGTGGTCATCTTGGAGGTGTGTTTGGGGTTGTTATCATCTTGGAATACTGCCCCATGCCCAAAGGGGGGTTCCTTCGGGGAGGGACCCTGCAGCCCAATTTGAACGCAGTGTGCAGCGTATGGTCTGAGAAATGACAGGCTGGCCCCCCCCCTTTTTAACCTATAAAAGCACTCATACATCTTTTTTGGGAAAATAAAATCCTGGATATGACGCGGGGGCTTTTTGCACTCTGGGTTCTTTAGTCGACCATTGCGGGGCCTTTTTGGGGAGGGGAAAACCTGTTTTTTAAAAAACCCCTGTGTGGTCTCGGCCCGTGAAAGCAGCTCGTTTCGGGGTTTGTTGGAAATTTTTTTTCCCCTTGGGCCATCTTTATTTTGAGCAAAAAATTCTTTTTTCGGGATCCTCAGAGAGGGTTTTTGCCTTTAGGTGCCATGTTAAAATTCCAAATGCTAGTATGAGAGAGTGCGAGAAAAATAACACAAAAATTTAAAAAACACAGTTTCCCCATGATAACTTCAAATTACTGACAAGTAAGAGCCCATGTAAAGGGGGGAAAAAGGGGAAAATTGGGGCAGAACTTTTGTTTTTTTTAAAGGGCACCCCAAAAATTTATAAAAAGCATTACTATGACTATTTTTATATTGTATCAATTTGTCAGTTCTTCAGTGTTGTCCCATGAAAAGATAAAATTAAATTTTTTCAAAAATGTGACGAGTGAAATTTACTTTTGTGGTTACGGGATTGTGGGCCCTATAACCCAGTTTTAAACCCTTACCCTACGAAACCTTAGTAAGCGGGTCACCCAAATGCTGATTTTTTTTTTTTTTTTGTTTTTTACAGGTTTCCCCCGGGAAATACGTCTTTCCAGTGTTGGATCCATTTCTTTTTAAACCCCCCAATGACCCTTTTGGGGGTAAAGAGTTTTGTCCAGGGGCCCCTTAAAGGGGGTTTTTCCCCGGGGGGTCGCGCCGCGACCCCCCCCCCACAGCCAACCCGGGTGTTAGCGGCCCAAAACGGGCCGCTAACCCCGGGGGTAAAAAGCGCCCGGGGGGTGGGGTCCCCCCCGCTGGCGGGGTTTTTTTTACCCCTCAGGAAACCGCCCGGCCCAAAAATGGCCCCGGGCCTGAAATGAACGCCGATCGGTGCCGCAAACCCATGGTACAGTTTTCCCGGGAACCCGGCCCCAGCTATGCTGCGCAGATCCGATTTACCGGGCTGGTGGTGGGGGGGCCTTATGGGGCCCCCCGTCAACTTACCCTGGCCGGTTTTCCCCACTTCCGTTTTCCCCCCCGACAGGAAGTGGGGAAACCCCCATCTTTGAAAGCCCTAATGAAATTTCCTATGCAAGCATTAGGTTGTATTAAAAAAATTGCGCCACCTTGTGGTCAAAATACCATTGGTGGCCCCAATGTTACAGTAAAAAAAAAAAAAAAAAAAAAATTTTTTAAAAATTCAAAAACACCCCCCTTTTTCCCCCTTTTACAAATAAAATCATTTAAAATAAAAAAAAAAAAGTTAAAATATTTTGGTTTTCGCCGCATCCAAAAAAAAAATCCCGATCTATAAAAATTTTAAAAATATTTATCCCCTACGTGGAAAAACCCTAGGAAAAAAAAATTCCAAACGCCAAAAAAGCGTTTTTTTGGTCATTTTACGTCATGAAAAAATGGAATAAAAATGATCAAAAAAGTCGCATGCATTCCAAATGTTAGCGATAAAAAGTACACTTAGCCCGCAAAAAATGCCCCCTCACTGACGTCCGTAGGTGTTAGTACAAAAAAAGCTATTGGTCGCACAAAATGGCGCCGTGGCGCAAATTTCAAAAATTGAAAATGTTTGGAATTTTTTTCCCGGTCCCAAAACAAAACGGGAACCCTACATGTTTGGTTATTGCCAGATGCGTAAAACCTGTAGAATACAGATAACACATTATATTTACCAAAGATTGAACGCCGTAAAGCAAAACCCTCAAAAAACATGGCGAAAATACATTTTTTTTCACAATTTGCCCCAAATTTGGGAAATTTTTTTTGTGGTTTCCCAGTTTTATTCTATAGTATAGTGAATAACACCATTAGAAAATACATCTTGTCCCACAAAATAAAAGCCCTCATAGGTCTATGTAGGAGTAAAAATAAAAAAGTTATGGCTTTCAGAAGGCGAGGAGGGAAAAACGAACGTGTCACCAAAAAAAAAAAAAGCCTGGTCCTTAAGGGGTTAATAAAATTGTTAGCGTGTTATCAGGGAGTGTCTATTTAGATAAAATGTTTTTGTGTTGTTTCAGTGTATTTTTTACCATTTTTTTCAGTGTTCGTAAAAGAGGTTTCTGACAGATGTCTTTCTATTACTAGCGCTGGGGCTTGGTGTTAGCCAGCTATGTTTTTTTTGCAACTCCAAGACTGACACCAAGCCACAGTGCTAGTGTCTGTCAAACAACTCTATTTCTAATGTTGTAATAAAATGGTTAAAGAAACACACAGATGCAACACAAAATAACACTTAATTTCTATGAACTCTCCCCGACACCGGCCTTCATTAACCATTATATTAAAGAAATTGATCTAAAATTGGTCTGACGTATTCCAATAAATTCATTACAGTCCAAACAGGGAAATCTGGAGAAAAAAACAAAACACTACAAAAAGCATGACAGTACTAAACGCCATCCCCTGCATCCCCAAAGATCATGCATCATGCCTGCGGCTCATCTTCTGGGTACAGGCCATAGCCGTAGCACAATTTCCAGGGGGATGGGCCTTTTTTCTCATCCACACCCCTAGGAGATTGTGTCTCTAAGCTATGGCCTGTACCCACTCTCCCACCCATGGGAAATTTGTGCAGAGGTGGGGGACAGTGAGGGAGGTGCTGAAAAAATGAGGATTCGAAGATATTTGCATGAAAATTCTGCAGGGATAAGTGGTTGCCAGGATAAGTTATGGCAGTCTGGAACTGATGCAGAAGAAAAGAGAAACCTAAACCTAGCTACGTACCAGGGGCTTTATATACCTACATACCATGAGTCCTGTATACCTTGCTACCTACCAGGGGCCCTGTATATCTACCTACCTATGGTCCTATATATCAGTGGCCATATTCATCTACCTACCAGGAACCCTATATTCCAGGGAATCTGTATACCTACCTACCAGGGCTCCTATATACCAGAGGCCCCGTATAGCTTCCTTCTTACTGAAAGGCCCTACATACCTACAGGACGGTCTACATATCTACCTACTGGGGAGCCCAGGGAACCTACCTGCCTACTGGAGGTGCTACCTACTTAACTACAAGGGAAGCTACCTACCTAAATGCTAGGAGCCCTAACTATCTAGCTTCCAATAGAAAGCCTACCAACCTTCTCATCTAATGGGGGACTAAGTTACAAGGGAGGCTGACCTACATAATTGGGGCCTATCTATTTACCTAATGGAGATTTTACCTACTTAATAGGAAAATTCTGCCCACTTTTTTGGAGGACTAACCTATCTAAAAGAAGCAGAACGGCTATGTACAACTGGTATCTACCACTACATGGTCACTGTATAACGGTAATATACAGTCTGCAGAGCCTGTGTACACTGGTGTCTACCACTATATGGGCACTGTATGGTGGTAATATACAGTCTGCAGAACCTGTGTACACTGCTTTCTACCATTATATGGGCACTGTATGGTGGTAATATACAGTCTGTAGAGCCTGTGTACACTGGTGTCTACCACTATATGGGTACTGTATGGTGGTAATATACAGTCTGCAGAACCTGTGTACACTGCTACTGTTCAAAATGTAATGGTTTATATTCAGTGACAGTATGGTGGTATTGGTCTTGGTATTGATTAGATGAATAACACTATAACGGTTTTAATAACCATATGGTAGTGATATGTGGGGTATTATTTGGTCTTTATATATTGTTGTATTTAGTATTATTGGTCTTGGTATACTGGTTTGTCAGTAATATTATGATGGTATTAGTTACTATATAGTGGAGGCATGCAGTGATAATGTGGCATTATTTTTTTGGGCCTTGTATACATACTGACCAACAGAATAGATACGGGGAGAGGTGAGAATTGTTTTTTTTTTAATATGGGGCCCTACCATCCTCCTCCCGGGGGTCTGTTTCCCAAAGGGCCCTTATACCAGGGGACTGAAAACCCTGCTAGTACCATGGCCCTATTTCCCATTGGAGGTTGGAACGCGGCTTAATAAAGGCCCCCTGGACGAGTTGGCAGGGCCCTCCGGGAAATTTTTGTGAAGTTTTTTATTGTCTTTTTAAAGAGAAAATGAGCGTGGACCTTCTTTTGAGAGTGGGCCCTGACATTCCAAAACATTGCCAGTTGTTTAAACCCCAGATTTTTAAGTTACAGTATAACAGTACTTTTCCCAGAGTTCCCCCACATGCCTATTGGACTATTGTTCTCTCCACAGACAGGAAGAGAAAGTTTCTCCCTTCCCAGTTGTCCCGGAGGTATCACAAGAGCACTCCTGATGGGCTTGATTGCCTGTGTGGAGACATTAATTTACAATCAGTATGTGAAACTATTCATTATCCCCCAAATCAGCATTGGTGTATTTAGTTAATCCCCTTATACTTAGTAAATTCTGTACTAGAACATCTCATAGAGGCCCTTAAAAATTGGGGGATGGTCCAGAGACCGGTAATAGTGTTGAGCGTTACTTGGCCATCGAATCGGTCGTGGTCGATACCCGGACCATCATCGAAAAGAATTGATGGTGATGGTAGATTATGATGATGACCATTAAAGCTTGGGAGAGAAAAACACCTTATTCTTCACCAAACAGGTGGAAAGCTGGAATTAACATCCAAAAACAGTCAAATGGATAGTGCTACATCTTAGGCAACACACTTAGGTTTAAAAAAGCCACAGAAAAAAAAAACACAGCCCTTCCTATCCCGGGCTTGCACCAAGCATGCCCCTTAAAACCTGCATGACCCCAAAATTAAAAAGTCCGAAGGCGTTGATTTGAACCATCATTTTATTTGAACTGGACATTGAATCCCCCTGTCCTGGAAGCGTGAGCCCCAAACCTGCATGCCCCCGATTTAAAAAAGTCCCGGAAAAGGGTCTTTAACCCACCATTTTAGTTTCACGGGGACATAGACTCCCCCGCCCGGGCCCACAGATGAGCCCAAACCTGATGACCCAGATTAAAAGTCCCGGAAAAAAAAAGGAGTTTTCAAACCCCCAAAACCCAATTTTAGTTTCCACTACCCCCCTCCCCCCTTTTTAACCCTTTTAGTTTCATTGACAAATACCTGCCCGGGGGTCCCCCACAGAAAAATTTGGGGGGGGCCCCCAAACCCTGGCAACCCCCCAAGAACCCCTTAAATTAAAAAGGGGGAAAAAGGGAGTCTTTAAACCACCCTTTTAGTTTCATGGACATTGACTATACTGTCCTGGGCCACAGATGAGCCCCAAACTGCATGACCCCAGTTTAAAAAGTCCCGGGAAAAAAAGGAGTCTTTAACCCCATTTTAGTTTCACTGGACATAGATACCCCTGTCTGGGCCACAGCATGAGCCCAAACCTGCATGCCCCCAGATTAAAAGTGCGGAAAAAGGGTCTTTAAACCCCCCATTTTAGTTTCATGGACATTGACTACCCCTGTCTTGGGCCACAGCATGAGCCCAAACCCTGCATGCCCCCAGAAAAAAAGTCCCGGAAAAAGGAGTCTTTCAACCCCTTTTTAGTTTCAGGGCATTGATATACTGTCTGGGCCACAGCATGGCCAAACCCCTGCATGCCCAGATTAAAAAGTGCCGGAAAAAGGAGTTTTTTAAACCCACCATTTTGTTTCATGGACATATACTGTCCTTTTGGGGTAGCGCTTGCCCCTCCGTATGAGTGGGGCCCAATTGAGTTTCCCTTTGGGAAAATATGGTGGTTAAAACCCCCTGTTCCCCCCAAGGTGCCCTTTTTTTTTTGCATTCTTTTTTCATTTTATAAAACGGTGGGGGAAATTGTTCTGTATTTGTTTCTGTCCGGCTCCATACCCCATGCCCTCTGAATAACCTACATCGGTCAATTTTTTCCTGTACCTCCCTTGTAAATCAGAGGAATTTTTTTACCAGCTATTTGTACATGCAGTTTTTTAGTTTTAATTCTAGAAAAAAACCCATTTTTAATAGGAGGGAAATCCCCCCATGTCTTGTTCTCTTTTTTTTTGTATTAAAGGGTTTTGTTCTACAGGGTTGTAGCTTTTTAAAAGATCTTGCAAAAAAAAAGTCTTTTGCAATATGTGTCCTTAACAGTGCCCCTATATTCCTGTTTTGACAGCCCATCACCCTTGAGCATTTGACAATTGTAAAGAACAAATGTTTTTAAAAAACAACATTTTTTTTTTTAAATAGGACTGTAGTATAGCTGTGTCACACCCCAAAATGCCCCAAAAATCAAAGCATGCCCCTTGAGCCTTTGGAAAATTGTGAAGAAAAAATGTCTGTTAGAAAACAAATTTTTTTTTAAAATAGGCCCCTGTAGTATAGCGCAGTCACAGCAAAACCCCCCAAAAATTAAAAGCATGACCCTGACCCATTGGACAATTGTGAAGAACAAAGTCTGTTAGAAACAACATTTTTTTATAAAGGACCGTGTATTGTGAATTTCAAAGAGCATGACCCAAAAAATTATAAAAATGACTTTCCCCACTGTAAAAATTGTGAGGGAAAAATGCCACTTAAAAAACACATTTCTTTTCCAAAGGACCATGTTATTGCGTTTTCACAGAAACATGACCCCAAAAATTTAAAAATTGACTTCTCAGCCCTATTAAAAATTGTGGGGGAGAAATCCCATTTAAAAAGCCACATTTCTGTTAAAAAGGACCATGATTTTTGTGTATCTCACAGCAACAGCCCCCAAAAAATTATAAATATGACTTCTCAGCCATATTAAAAATTGTGAAGGAGAAAAATGCCATTTAAAAAACCCAATTTCTGCCCAAAAGGCCTAATTATGTGTTCTCACGCAACATGACCCAAAAACCTTGAAAATGCAAAAACTTTTAAAGAAAAAGTGAAAAAAGGAAAAAGGTGTTGTCAGAAACCTTGCTGTTTTTTACAGTTCCTAAAGCAAAACAGCAAAATGAACTTTTGGGGGAAAAGAGAATAAAAATTGAGTAAAAAATGTCTTTTTTAAAAAAAATTTTTAAGGGACCATTTTGTTTAAAAGGGGGAAATGTAAAAGTAGACCGGCAACAAATCGGTGACCTCGGAAATTTGGGGCCAAACATAACAGAGTCCATCCTGATTCTTTTGATGAAAGTCAAAGATCACATTATCTGGGAAGCCGGATGCTTTTGTCTGAATGACTCCCCCAGCTGTGCGGAAGGTCCTCAGATATGGGGTGGTTTGCTGGGAGGCAACACCTTTGGGTGACGAGCGAGTCGGGCCATTCGTCCTTTTGGATACCGAAATTTTGGGGCCCGGAAACATCAAAAACATGGGTGGAGACGCGTAGTCGTGCACCATGATCTTAAGCTGGTCTCTGTGTTTGGTGTGTGCCTGATTGCATGGTTGGTGAGGTGGTAAATAAAATTGCCAGGGTCACCCATTGGCTTTGCCACTTGCCGCTTCTGCTGCCGCAAGGCTACTTGGCACTCTCTGCGGGGTCACGCGCTGATTTGTTCCACCGTGACTTTGGGGAACGTGAAGCAGAACAAAGATGTCTCCAGTTGTCATCAGAAAGGTCTCCATTTCCTGTTTTTACTCTCTTTTGGGTGGGGGAAGGAAAGTGCTGAGTTTTGTTTTTACCGGGGATCAGGGGGTGGCCACCAGAAAACTGTTGTTTTTTGAGGGCCCTTAATGCGAGGTTGTTGGAGGAAAGGAGCTCCAAGCAAAATGTGAGAGATGGACCCTTATTTCCCAAGCCTCTGGGTTGAGGGGCACTAGAAAACTGATCTTCCATTTTCCTCCTGCCTCAAATTCGCGAAAAAACCTTTTTCCAAGGCAGGGACGTCGGTAATCGGTGTCTAGGAATACCTCCTCCTCCTCCTCCCCCTCCGCTTCCTCGGCACAGCTTCAACCAGCCCTGACTTCCCCTCAGATGATGCACCCTGAGAGTGATGCGCCGCCTTGACTAGCCCTGGACCCCGAACCACTCCCTAATAAAGGCCCAAAAAATTTGGGGGGAAACTGTGGGGCCCTTGGGGATTCGACGGAAGAAAGGTTTCCGGTCCGCATTGTGTCCGTTCCTCCCCCTTTGCTGGGGGGGACCTGTTTTTTCAGAGTGCCAATGATCGTTACGAAAAGATCACCACAATGTCATGCTGAAAGGCTTTGTCCCCCTACCTTTTTGGGGCTTCTTAAAAACTGGCAAGGATGGTTTGCAGACCCTCTTCCCCTCCCTCCCTCTCGGTGGCTAAAACACCCCGAGGTCCGCACCTGCTTGTCAGGCCATGTGTCATTGTTGGTAATTGCTTTTTGCCTGCTGCACAATGGGCTGGAGATGTAAAGGGGTGGAAATTCCGCGTGTTGCCCGTCAACAATGGACGGATGACGGGGGGGCCGAGCTGAGCTGCAGCGCAGCAGGCGGGACAAAAGCAGGGTGCGAACGGCAGAAGTGCGAGCTTAGATTCGAGCCTTCCTCGTGGGGTCCAGCCCCGGTGCTCTTTGAATTTTTTGGGAGAAAAGGGTTTCATGCTGTCGGGCAAGGGATGTGCCCCACCCTACCGATCTTAAGGGGGCCCCAGCAGTTTCGCCCGTTATCGCACACCACCTTCCCTGGACAAGGTTTTTGGCCCCCAGCGCTGGGGGTCTGTTGCGGAGACCCGTCCACAGCTCCTGACCTGTGTGTGGACGGTCTCAAAAAAGATTAATTTCAACACGGCCTGGTTTCTCGGGGCACGTGATGCCACCAGAGGACCTTGGGTGAAAAAAACCCTGCACCCCCCCGCGGTTTTTAAAGAGCGTGCGCCAAGCTGAGAGCCACCGTCACTCCAGGACATCCACCCGCTCACCCAGTGAGCTGTACAGAGATATGGGGCCCTTGGGCCCGTTTTTATAGTCCATGTGTCGGTGGTCGATGGACTTTTCCCCGGCCAAGTTTGCGACAACGCGCTTGAAATTTTAGATAAAACCGGGTGCAGGGCAGGGGCGGCTTTTTGGGAAAAAAAAGCCTGCTCGGGGATCTGGTATTGGGGGAGGCAAGGGCCATGACGGACGGAACCCCTCTGTGTCCCCCGACGGAAAGGCAACATTTCCAAGGCCAAAAACCTGGCAAATGCCGACATTCAGGCTTTTTGGGTTTGGGATGGTTGGGTTTTTAAAATTTTCTTCTGCTCCCAAACCCGGAAGACAGAAGGGGGGTGCCTAGATGGCCCCTGTACGGCGTGCAGGTCATCAAACTGGGGGGGAGAAGGGGTTTTGGATGGGTCTCTGGTGGTGTGGGGTACTCGGGGGAGGAGGAGGTGAAGGGAGGTGATCCCGACATGACTCTGAGAGACTTTGGGCAGCGAGGACGCTTGGGGGGTGGGGAGGGAGGAGGCGGAGACAGGGGTGTGACAGTGGGTTTGGGGGCCCCCCCGTCGGTTGGCCTTTTTTTGGCCAAGTGTTGCCTCCATTTCAAATCATGCATTTGCTGCATTGACTAGACATGTTGGTGGGGTTTTAACACCCAAGGTTTTTGCCTCTATTATGCGTTTACGGCAAAAGGGGCATTGCCGCTGGGTGAATCAGAGGCTTGCTCAAAGAAAGGGCCCCGGCTTTTAGAAAGGGCCTGGACCTTTTTGATGGCGATAAGCAAAGGGGGGGGTTTGGTGACGTGGCTGGGGAATTTAAGAAAATGGATTATCCCGTGGTGGGTTCAGAGTTGACATTTGGGCTGCTTCTGTTGGACGGATGCTGGTGAGCTGATGACAACATTTGTGGCTGTGACGGGAGGTGAGGAGGTAAGATGCTGGATGAGGTTTAATTAAACCACTGAAGGACAGATTGGCACGCTGTTCGTTACGAGTTCCAGGGGGCCCCGACCCCGCGATGACAGGCCTGACGGCCTGCAAAATGAGATTGCTGGCATGCGTGTTGTCGCCCGCACTGGAAGGGGACCTTTCTCGTTCCTTACCTCCATGTCCAAACCCCCCTCTTTGCTGCTTCCCCCTGATTTCGCCCTGTTAGAAATATAAAATTTTTAGAAGGTATGGAAGAGTTTTGGAAAGTCTTTATTAAAATGGCAAATAAGCAAATTTCAAAAACCCTCAAATCAAAACAAAAAGTGGGTTCAAACTTAACTGCAAAGTAGATCTTTCAAAACAAAGTGGCCCGGCCCCAAAGTGAAAAAAAAAAAATTCTGAAATGTATTCGGATAATAAAGGTTTTTTGGCCCCTTTAATATTTTCCAATGTGGAATTTTTCCAACCATTCTTGGGTAAAAACAAAAAAATTTTAAACGGAAAAAAAAAGTAGGAATTTTTTCCCAAAAAACCAAAATTTTTGGCCTTTTTCGGGCCCCAAAATTAGGAAAATAAAAAAAAACGTATCTGAAAGTTTTTCGATAATAAAAGGGGTTTTTTTGGGACTATCAATTTACCCGTGGTAAATAAAAATTGCTGTTTTAATTTAATTTCAAGGTGCTCAAAAAAAACTTATGGCCAAAATGAAAAAAACATATCTGTAAGTATTCGGGTAATAAAAGGTTTTTTTTTTGGACCCTTTTAAATTTACCTGTGGTACTACAAATTGTGGATTAAAATTTAATGCAAGGTGGCTCTATAACAAACTGGAGGGGCAAAAGTGAAAAAAACGTTCTGTAATGTTTTCGGTTTAAAAAAAAGGTATTTTTTGGCACCCATCAAAATTTCCCTGTGGTATTTCAAAATTGCTGTATTCACATTTAAGGGGAAAGGGGCCTCAATGAAAAAAGCGTAGTGCGCAAAAAATGAAAAAACCGTATTGTAATGTATTCGGTTTAAAAAAAGGTATTTTTTTTGGCACTATCAATTACGGGGGGAACTACACAATTGCGGATTCAAAATTTAACTGCAAGGTGGGTTATCAACAAAATTGGGGCTGGGCAAAAGTGCAAAAAAAACAGTATTGTAAAGTATTCGGAAAAAAAGGGATTTTTTGGCACCCTTCAATTTACCTGTGGTGATACAAATTGCTGTATTACATTTAAATGCAAGGGCCTCAATGAACAAAGCTGTAGGCGCAAAAGTGAAAAAACCGTATTGTAATGTTTTTGATAAAAAAAGGATTTTTTTTGGGACCTTTCAATTCACCTGTGGTACTACAAAATTGCTGATTCCTTTAATGCAAGGTGCTCCAAAAACAAATCTGGTATGGCAAAAAGTGAAAAAAAAAACGTATCTGTATGTATTGGATAATAAAAGGTATTTTTTGGCACCTTTCATTCACCTGTGGTGATCAAAATTGCTGTATTCCAAATTTTAAATGCAAGGTGCCTCAAGAACAAAGTGTAGTGCGCCAAAAGTGAAAAAAAAACTATTGTAAAGTTTTCAGATAATAAAAGGTATTTTTTTGGCCCTAAATTTTTTACCTGTGGTGCTACAAATTGTGTATTACATTTTTTGAAGGTGCCTCAATGAACAAAGCTGTAGTGGCCAAAATGAAAAAAACACGTATCTGTAATGTTTCGGGGTAATAAAAGGAGGATTTTTTGGCTAAAAACCTTTAAAATTTCCCAAATTTACAAAAAAACCTTGGGGGGGTTTTTTGGATTTTAAAAAAACCCAAAAATTTTGTAAAATTTTTCACATTTAATGCAAGGGGCCTCAATGAACAAAGCGTGTGCGCAAAAAATGAAAAAACAGTATTGTAAAGTTTCGGTAATAAAAGGTATTTTTTGGCACCTATAACCTGGGGGACTACAAAATTGCTGGATTCTAAATTTAACTGCAAGGTGGTATATCATCAAAACTGGGGAAAGGGGAAAAATTTAAAAAGAACACCATCTGAACGTATACTGTAATAAAGTGGAGTTTTTCACCTAACAAAAGAAAGCAGTTACTAGAAAAGATGTGATCCTAATATAAATTAAAAATGCCCCAAAATCCAGGAAATATTTTTATAGAAAACCGTTAATAAAAAAAGCTATTGCAGTGCAATGTCTACACTAAGTCTTTGGTGCTTTATCCCGATTCTTTTTAGGCTTTTCTGTGTTCGCCCGGGCCCCCCCCCCCCCCGCTCCCCTCCGTGGGTTTCAGGGTGTGTCCTTTAAAAATTCTCTACTAACTACATAAAAATCTTCCAAACTCTATCTAACAAGTTGTAAGGATCACAGCTAACGTAGAGCTTTCTCTGTGAAGAAAAAGAATAAATTTGAGAGGTTTTGGGCACAGGCAGAGCGCCACGTTCCCCCGCCCCGGAGCTGAGAGACACTGATCTGAACAGGAAGGGCTTTTCTATGTAAAAGGGGGGATGTGATTTTTAAGCCAATCGCAACCATCAATCCCAGTCATGACGCGCACAACCCTCTCACCCTTTCTCTTTCAGTAAGTGATTTGTGGCCCCCAAAAAGACGGGGCGCCCTGATGCACAGATTTTTAACCCAAATTATCGCATGATCTAAAAATTTCTTTTAACATAAAAAACTGTGCGATTTCAACTTTTCGTAATAATCGTCAACACTACGGTAACCTTAAAAGTAATTCCCAACCAATTTTTGATGTATTTTTATGTATAATATTTTTTTATGGGGTGGTCAAAACCCCTGCCTGAGAGTGAAGGAGCCAAAGCATTGTTGTAGCACTGCAGCCCCTCCACCATTTTCCCTGCACAGCAATGTGCCAACCACCTGCTGTAGTTACAACCCCTTCTTTCTCAGGATTGGAACCCTGTCAATCATAAACTGACGGCAAATCATAGCACTACACCATCATTGTCAGATGGAAATATTCCTTTAATACGCCACTAACAAAAATGCAGAGATATTTGTTTTTTTGTTAAAATTTCTGGATGAAAATAACATTTCTTGAAGTTTTTTTTTTTAATTAACTAAATGAGCCCATCTCTTAACTTTAGATTGAATGCCAAATGTTCATTTTTTCAGTACTTTTTACATAACTTGCTGTTCGGGGCTTAAAGGGAACCCGTACTGGTTGGGGCCCCCCCTTTTGAGGGCAGAAAGCTAGTGTCGACCTGCTTTTTCCGCGCTGTGTCCTTATTCTGTAAGATGCAGCATTTTAGAGCATTTCCCCTCAAATTTTTATTCATGAGCAGGTGTTAGCTCACCCACAAAAAGGTAGCCCGCCCCCGACAGTTATTCAATGTTTTACCTATTCAAAGTAAAAGGTTTGTCAGTTGAGGGGGGCGGGGGGTAGCCCCGTTGGGGGGGGTTGAAAAAAATGACACTCTGAAAGACTTTCGAATGCTTTTGGTGAAAAACTGCAGATTGAGCATTAAATCACGAAAAACTACAGCATCTTACAGAATAAGGGACACAGCGCTGGAAACAGCATGTCTTTCACAAGCTTTTGCTGTCCTCAGCCAGGGGGGCAAAAACTATGTGACAGGTTCTCTTTAATGGCAAAATTCCCAACAGGCGTTTGATCCCTGAATTGTCCAATAAATTTAGAGGATCAAGTTGAATTGGGATTTAAACAGTTCTTCCCATCAGGCTGTTCACATTTTGACATCATGAGACCAAAGCAACACCTGACAATTGATCAACAGTCCCTCGCCATTGTGAGGCATTAAGCAAGATGCCAACAGACGGAAGTGACCACTGAATTTAGAATGTCACGGAGTGTCATCAGCAGGTTGATCCAGAGAAACTGGAAGAGTTACAGACAGACAAAGAAGTGGACATCCTTTAACAACATCACACACTGATGAACCTTCATTAAAAATAATGCCCTGTGGAACTGGATGATAAATGCCGCATAACTCCAGGCACGTTTAAGGGAGGTGGGAGGCAACCAAGTGTCACGTCAGACCAATCATAACCATTTACATTCATGTTGTCTGCGTGCTAGACGATTTGACCACACCACCAGGCACAGGCATCATCATCTTGCATTGGCCAGAGAGCATCTACGTTGGATGAGGGACCAGTGATCTTCAGTGTTGTTCAGTGATGAAAGTCGACACAATCTAAGCAGAAATGATGCCCGCCAATAATGCTGGAGACATCAAGGAGAGCGCTATGCATCAGCAATGTCAGGTCCCGGTCATCCTGAAATTTCAACCAAAAGCCAAATATCCCTAACTTTTTGTGAGTAGTGTAATTACTCTAAGCAAAAAATGACACAGTGGAGCTTAATTATCAAAACTGTCTAGCAGGAAGACTGTCCTTATTGCCCATAGCAACCAAACAGAGCTCAGCTTTTATTTTTTATACTACTCTTGGGAAATGAAAGCTAAGCTCTAATTGGTTGCTATGGACAACAGACCATTTTTATTGGTAGACAGTTTTGGTAAATGAGGCCCAATGTGTGATGCCTGATGGGACAGTGAATGACACAGGGATTTAAGTACTGTTGCTCTAATCTGTTCTTGTTTGGTTCAACATTGACTTGACCAAGCTGGAAAAAAATTTGGCTTCAGGGCGTCCCAAACTCAAATTTTTTTACTCTGACCCTCACCCTAAACTGAGCCCTAATCCTCACTGTATCTGTAACCCCAACCCTAAACTGGGGTTAAGTTTTTTTTTTATATACTGGGTTCAAATGAGTCTACTTACACGTGAACCGGCACAAATGGTCCTGCGCCGCTGTCACTACCACCTCCCTATACAGTCAAACATCACATTGGAAAGTAAACTAATGTTAAACTATTCAAAAATAGCCCCAATTTAAAGTTAGGGTTATAGTTACCATAGATTCTCTTGCAAGATTGCCAAAGTTAGTTAGGGCCAGCTTGAATCAAAGTATTTGGATTCTGGTCAAATTTGACTGAAATCTGAAGTACAACCCTAAATTCAAAGAACACCAAAGATAGAATCCCTGTGTCTTACCCCACCCCCTCAGGTCCCACCCTAGCCTTAATCCAGTGTGTCAGGTTTCTTTGGACTGTTCCTCTAACAAATTAAAATGTTATTTTATATCTATTTTTTCAACATTTAAAAAGAAAGATTTACTCTTCTATAAAAGTAGGTTTCAGTTTACAAAACATCTATTTTTGCATTTACAGAAGAGGAATGCTATAATCCGTAGTCCATGCAGAGTTTAGCAGCAGGTGAAGCCAAGCAACTACTTGAAATATAATCTTTTATTTCTCATGTGAAAATAAAGTGTTCTCTGGACGGGGAGACTGGATGTCTCCAAACAATTAAACAGTCTTTTTTCCTAATGTGCCAACCGATTTGCCACGGGTTATAAAGCAGTTGGATTCAATCCTTTCAGATTTGTGGCTGCAGACACATTCGAAATGGTTCTGTAGACCTCACTGTAACTTTGGCCAAGTAGCACTTCCCACTGCAAAAAAGGTCAAAAGAAGAATTATAAACGACCATCCACTGCTAAACATATCCGCCCTACAGAGCACATAGTGGAGTCTTCCATTTTTAGAAAAGTAATGCTTAAAGGGATTGATTACTTTAGACAATCCCTGTTTGTTATAAGGCACTTATGTTACAATTTGTGCCACTGCTGGAATCTCCAGTGACCAGCTGCAGCAAATGTTCAGTTTCCCTGCAGTGCTACCAGAGGTAAAATTAAAGGGGTTGTCTCACTACAAGAATTGCTTTTTATGTTAAAGATCTTGCAAAGACAAGATAACTTTAGGCAATAGTGTGTCCATTAACCCGTGTCCTATCATCTTCTGAGATTATCCCCTCAAGGCTTCATCAGCACTCTCAGTGTTGCAATAGCTACAGACCTTTTGTATATCTCTCCTGATAGGCTGCCAACACTGGTTGCTATAGCTACAGACCTGGTGTCCTCAGCAGCCTCGTAGAAGACAGTAAACACGCCCCTGAATTAAAAATGTTCAAGAAAACAGGACTGATGAACCAATGTAGTGAGACAACCCCTTTAAGTATAACACCATTCCCATGACATCAATGGGCCTACCATGTAATGAACAGATGAAAGATCTTTTTTGTAACCATTGTAACGATTCTCCAACCATGACTAATGGATGACGGCCCTAAATGAGGCTTAGGAGTTGCTTCATGAATCTGATCACCCCACCATTCTCTGTTTAGGTATAAGCTTAGAATGGCTGTATCAAAGCAACTTAAAGAGCCACTAAATCTGGAGGAAACATACCTGAAGAACCTTAAATCTTGAGAAAAATAAAGAAAAAAGAAAAAGTCTGCTTACCATACTAAATCGGGGATACACAGATGAAAAATAAGGACTACTGCCTTATATAGAGAAAAAAAGGGACAAAAATCCAGTGTCCCATAAAAATACAAAAATGTATTGTTGCATTTATAAACTACATAGCAACGGTCAACACATAAATATGCTTATGCATTATGCTATGATTAAAGGCTGATTTACTAGCTTGAAACGCGTAAGCATTTTCTGTGTTATCCGTTGCTATGTAGAATTTAAATGCATCAATAAAAGTTTGTAAATACATGAATGCTGAATTTTTTTTTATTTTTTTTTTTCAAACCTGAGATGACATCAAGTACCAATGCAACTGTTAGCCTTCCTGAGAAGTCTGAAAAACTGAATTTCCAATAAAATATCAATTTTGGAGCTTCTTTTCTTAGTACTTCTTTTAATTGTGCTTTTCCTCTGTTATTTCTCCTGAAATATATAACCAGAAAGGGGAAGAGAACTTTTCCAAAAGGTCATGATGACAATTAACACCAGACCCTTCTATAATGGATGAAAAATTTGTTGCACTAATAGGTAGCCCAGTTTTTTATGGGATTCCCTCTTTTCCATGCCCACCTTTAAATTTTCACTGTGCAAAAGTACAGTGCCTTGCGAAAGTTTTCAGCCCCCTTACTTTTTGCCACATTTCAGGCTTCAAACATAAAGATATAAAATTTAATTTTTTTTGTGAAGAATCAACAAGTGGGACACAATTGTGAAGTGGAACGAAGTTTATTGGATATTTTAAACTTTTATAAAAAAGAAAAACTGAAAAGTGGGGCGTGCAAAATTATTCGGCCCCTTTAAGTTAATACATTTTAGTGCCACCTTTTGCTGCGATTACAGCTGCAGTCGCTTGGGGTCTGTCTCTCTCAGTTTTGCACATCGAGAGACTGAAATTCTTGCCCATTCTTCCTTGGCACACAGCTGGAGCTCAGTGAGGTTGATGAGACGATTGAGAGCAGCTGGAGCTCAGTGAGGTTGGATGGATAGCGTTTGTGAACAGCTGAGCTCACTGAGGTTGGATGGAGAGCGTCTTGCGTGAACAGCATTTTCAGCTCTTTCCATACAGATCTGGATTGGATTCAGGTCTGACTGTGGACTGTGGCCATTTATAACACTGGAGAAGACGGTTATTTTGAACCTTCCATTGTAGATTTTGGCTTTATTGTTAGGGGATCAATGTCTTGGTTGGAAGATACAATCTCCCGTCCCAGTCTCAGGTCTTTTGCAACTCCACAGGTTTTTCTTCCAGAATGGTCCTGTATTGGCTCAACCATCTTCCCAATCAATTTAACCATCTTCCAATCCCTGTCCCTGCTGAAGAAAAGCCGAACCCAGATGCTGCCACCACCCATGTTGACAGTGGGGGAGGTGTGTTTTGTGCATTGGCAGCCACAAAGTTCGATTTGGTTTCAATCTGACCGGAGAGCCCCATCCTTCCACATGTTTGGTGTCTTCCCAGGTGGCGTTTGGCAAACTTTAAACAGAACATTTTTTAAATGGATATCTTGAGAATGGCTTTTCTTCTTAGCCACTCCTTCCATAAAAGACAGATTGAGCAGTGGTAATGACTGATTGTGTCCATACGACAGACACTCCCACCTCAGAGAAGATTAACAATCTCCAATAAATTATCTGTTCCACTGTTCACAATTGTGTCCCACTTGTTGATTCTTCAACAAATTTTTTTAATTTTTATATCTTTATGTTGAAGCCTGAAATGTGCAAAAGTTGAAAAGTCAAGGGGACCGAATACTTTCGCAAGGCACATCTTTCCCAGATATTCTTAGCAGCCAGACGTCAATATTCAAGCACAGTTTACTGTTACATATCATCCCATGTTCTTATTGGGATTTGGCAGCGTGTGAGCTGCTGACCAGTATTGAAGAGTCCAAGATTAGCATGATCTTCTCCTGCAATAGGTATCTATATTTATAGGTACAATTCCATTAAGCACCTCACTGTTTATTCTAGAATTGATCTCTGCTTGCAGTCAGTGAACACCCATCATGAACAAGTCTTGAAGCTCTGGTCACAGGTGATTATTTGCTACTGATGTTGCACTTCAAATTTAGGTTAAAATCAAACTCACTTGATCCCCTACTATAACCAAATATAGCATTGATAGCTTCACATGGAACTTGTGACTAAAGTGTATGGATACAGGCAGGCTAATGGTATATGTACATGATGGATTCCCCACCAAGTCTACCTCCCATTGACTTTAATGGGAATCCACGTAGATTTTGGAAGCAGAATACACAAAGATAATGTATGGAAACCATAGTGGGCAGCTACACACAGAATACATCCATTGAATGGAACTTAGACTGGGTTCACACTATTTTTATGACAGTACAAGTAAACCATCAGGGCATGGGTCAAAAGAAGTTCCACTGGACAACCTACTTGCACATCAAAACCATGGCGTTGGACCTATAGAAATTAAATAAAATAAACTATGTCTTATTTAATTGGACTATGTTTGCTCTGTTTGTGAAACGTACACGCTTTTTCAGTGAGACCCAAAAATGTGGACATCCACGCTGTTTTGTCTCACACAAAAAGCAGATATCGCTGGCAAATCAGCTTAGAGAATGAATCAGGTGACTAGTGTGTGCGACGTCAAACTGGATGTGTATGGTTGTCGATTGGCTGGCAAAATCACATGACCGTCGAGTTTACATAGAACAGCCCCTTCCTGTTCATGATCATGGTGTGTCACGTCTCTTAGGAGTAAGCGTGCGCTCTGCCTAGGTCCAAAGAGCTCCAGCAAACAGCTCACGAAATTGTTTCAATTGTTCACAGAGACAGCTATACTTTTAAGCTGTGACATTAGAACTTAGAGATGTGCAGATTTAAGGTAGATAGGCTGATAATTGGTTAAGGACTATCTAGCCCTGCAAAGTCAGCTGGGGGGAGGGGGGCGGCCGGCGGCCGAACACAGACAAGAGCTCAGTAGCAGAATAGAGGTAATAGGCACCTGAGACTTAGTTTAGACAATGCATTGCAATGGGCGTTTATAAATTAACAGTTTTCTGTTGAAATATTACTTGTATGTTGGGCCGCCTGACTTATATTAGGATACAATCTTTTTCATAGTAACTGCAGGTTTATTTTTGGTAGGTGCAAAACTCCACTTTTATTATCCTATACATTTCAGAGTACGTGGTTTTTTCACTTTTGCCCAGTCCAGCATTGTGATAGATGCACCTTGCACTTAAATTTCAAATACAGCAATTATGTCGTCACGCAGGTGTATTTTTAGTGCAAAAAATACTGTTTATTATCCGTTATACATTACAGATACTGTTTTTTTTGTTTCCACTTTTGCCCTCCCAGCGTTGATGAATAGAGGCACTCTTTGCACTTAAATTTCAATACAACAAGCAATTTTGTCGTCACCCGCAGGTGTATTTATAGGTGCAAAAAATACCGTTTATTATCCTAATACATTTCAGATACGTGTTATTTATTCACTTTTTGCCAGTACCAGCTTTTAGTGATAGAGGCACCTTAATTACACTTAAAAATTTTTCAATACAGCAATTTTGACGTCACCGCAGGTGTATTTTTAGGTGCAAAAAAATAACCATTTAATATCCGGATACATTTCAAGATAAACGTGTTTTTTTGACTTTTTTTTTGCCCAGTCCCAGCTTTGTTTGATAGAGCACCTTTGCAGTTAAAATTTCAATACAGCAATTTTGGGTCGTCCAACCGCAGTTGTATTTTTAGGTGCCAAAAATACCGTTAATCCATATACATTTCAGATATGTGTTTTTTTTTTCCACTTTTGCCCCAGTCCAGCTTTGAGTTGGTAAAGCACCTGCACTTCAATTTGAATACAGCAATATGTCGTCACCTCAGGTGTATTTTATGGTGCAAAAAAATACCTTTTATTATCCGTATACATTTCAGATACTGTTTTTTCACTTTTTGCCCAGTCCAGTTTTGTTGATAGAGGCACCTTGCACTTAAATTTCAATATAGCTAATTTTGTTTTGATTGGAGAGATATGAGAATAGCTGTGATTTGCCTCTTGTTAATAAGAGACGTTCCAAAAGCCTCTTTTTCCATACGCCCACTCAAATTTTACTTTCTGACATGGAAGCGAAATGCAGGTGGTAAGCTAGCAAACAGGGGGTAGGACATGGAGGTAGAGGTACGATAGTAGGTTGCTCCTTCCAGTGCGGTCCAGACAACACCAAGCCATGGAATTGTCGGTTGCAGACCATCAGCCTGATCATCGCTGGGTCATGGCCCTGGTGAATATCAGTAACGATACAGCGTCGCCAATCTGTTTCTTCAGTGTTTAATGAACCTGCTCCACTGTCTTACCTCCTCGTCCTCCCCAGTCACGCCAAAATGTGGTCATCATCATCATCAGCATCCGTCCCAACATGAAGCGAAGGCAGCCCAAATGTCTACATCGATGTACCCACCACAGTGGATAATCCATAATCTGAATACCTCTATGATGAAAAAAAGCGGTTGGGGTCACAAGGCAAATCCAAAGACCAAGAGCCAAAGAGGATGAATTTTGTCTGCTCTATGACCCATTATTGATGCCATCAGAGGAGGAGGAGGAGGAAGCCGGTCCAACTCGGCAAAAAATCCCGGGCGGTCCGTACAACGCCTATTGCAGAGCCTGGTTGCTTAGTAGCCCGCAGCTCCTGGATCCATATAATAAAATGTCTGTACACCAAGTCACCTGTGTTGATGATTATGATGCCGACATGCGTCCAACGTAGGTCCTTTCAGCCAGATTTGCTTGCGAAGCGCTTCATCACAGACGAGAAGGAAGACGATGGTATTTATGCAGTACGGCTCCCCGCCTACAAAAATGAGAGGGCGATCGCACAAGTATGCTGAATATGATTCTCCAGCCCCGGTCCAGCATAAACCCAAGCATGCCCTCGCTGTACCCGCCGCAAAAAGGTCCTCAGACCTCTCCAGCCTGGGCCCTACTTTGAGCAAGCCTCTGATTCACCCAGCGATGACCTATTCCGCCTATGCCGTAAAACACATAAGTAGATGCAAGAATCTTGGTGCATATAAACCACCACTCCACATTCCTAGTCACATGCCGTGAATGACATAATGTTGAAATGGAACACACTTGGCCACAAAAGGCCACACCGATGCGGGCTCCAACACACTTGTCACATCCTCTGTCTACGCCACCTCCCCTCCGCCACCACCAAGCGTTCCTCAGCTGCCCCATTTCTCTCAGAGTCAGCCCATGATCGGGCTCAGCCCTCCGCTTCAGCCTCCACCTCGCCCCGAGTACTCACCCAGCACCACCAAGACCCATCCTACCCCTTCTCCTTCCCGCCAGATTTGATGACCTGCACGCCGTACAGCGGCCAGCTAGCCAGCCAGCCTCTGTCCTTCCAGGTGGGGAGCAGAAGAAACACTTTAACCCAAACCATCCCAAAACAAAAGCCTGATAGTCCCGGGACAACATTGCCAGGCTTTTGGCCTTGGAAATGTTTGCCTTTCCGTCTGGTGAACACAAGATGGGTTCCCGCCACGTCATGGCCCTCGCTGGTTTTTTTGCCCCCAATACCAGATGCCGAGCAGGCAGAGCATTTCATTTGCCAGAAAAGCCGTCCCTGCCCTGGCCAGCCACGTGTCCATCTAAAATTTTCAAGCGCGTTGCTGCATCTGTGGCCGGAAAAAGTCCATCTGACCACCGACACATGGACTAGTAAGCACGGCCCAATGCCGCTATAATCTCTGTGACAGCTCATGGGTGAGCTGGTGATGTCTCTGGGGGTGACGGTGGCTCTCAGCTCGCGCACCCCGCACTTCAAAACCGCAGGGATGGTGCCAGGGATCTTTCCCCCAAGGTCCTACTGGGCATCACGTGCCCAGAAGAACACCAGCCGTGTTCAAATTAATCTGTCGTGGATACCGTCCACACACAGTCAGGAGCAGTGGGACGGCTCTCCCGCAATGAAACCGAGCGCTGGCTGGGTTACAAGAACCTATGTGCCAGGCAAGGTGGTGAGCGATACAACGGTCGAAATCTGCTGGCCTGCCCTTAAGATCGGTAGCTGGAGACATCCCTATGCTGGCACATGTAATGAAACCTTGTCGTCCAGAAATTTCTAAAGAGCTACCCGGGTCCTGGACTGCCTGCGTGAGGCTTGAGGTCTGAGTTCGCACTTACGCCGTTCGCACCCTGCTTCGTCCCACCAGGCTGCGGTGCAGCGTCAGCTCACGGCCTCCCCGTCAACCGTCTCATTGTTGACGTGCAACACGCTGAAATCCAACCCTCCTACATGCTCCAGCGATTTGTGGCACAGCGCAATGCCATTACGCAGTACGAAGTGACACAAAGGCCTGACAATGCAGCGGTGCGGACGCTCGGGGGTGTTGAGTCCACCGAGAGTGGAAGGCAGTGAAAGAAGCTCTGTACCATCCTTGCCAGTTTTGAAAGAAGCCATCAAAATGGTCAGTGTGAAAATGCCCTTGTCAGCAAGAGCATTGTGGTGATCTTAGTCGGAACGATCGTTTGGACACTCTGAAACATCAGCTCCCACATCGACGGAGGATGAGACGGACACAATGCTGACACGGAGCCTTTCTCTCCGTCGAATCCACAAGACCGACAGTTTTTTTAGGGGGGGGGGGGGGGGGGGGGGGGGGGGGGGGGGGGGTGGGGGGGGGGGGGGGGGGGGGGGGGGGGGGGGGGGGGGTGGGGGGGGGGGGGGGGGGAGGGGGGGGGGGGGGGGGGGGGGGTGGGGGCGGGGGGGGGGGCGTCCGTACCAGCCTCAGCCGCACGCAATACACATCACTAATTCCTCAACCAATCGGTGGGATCTATACTAAACGGCAGTTGTGATATGCGGACGGTCTCAGGGCTCGTGCTATCGGCGGGGCCGCGTGCCGCACTAGCGCAGGCGCGGAGATCGGAGCGGGCTGTAGCAATCATACTGAGGACGAGCTAGTCAGGGGCTATAGTGTGAGAACGATGGCCACCACTAAGACGGCGCTGAAGGTTAGGGCCAGCGGAAGCATAGGAGGGATTAGTTCCAGGACACTGCGTGCCCCCTGATACCCTAAGATGTACTTTTGTGTGGGGGGGCCGACCGGCACTCCTAAAATCAATTCACACGTTTAGCTATAAGTGGGGTTGGCACGTCGGTACTCTGGTTGCTTCCGAAAGTTCTCCAGTACTTCGGCTTCCTTCCGACCCACTATCCTCTTACGATAACCTGAGTAGATCAAATGTCTATGCCCCTCTGATAGAGTAACCCATCAACCGCCCCCGCCTATCAGAGGACCCAACCTCCGGTCACCCATCGTTGAGCTCATCATTTTGACTCCAAAATCATAGTGCATATATCGATCATATGCATCACCGACCAAAAAACCTATCCAACCCCCCAATTATCCGTTAGCGGGCGCTACCACGGCCATGCCCTTCTGTCCCCCTCCTAGAACAGGGTGTTGTTCCGGCCCGGAGTTCTACTTTATGGTGTTCAGTCACCTCCTGACCCCCCCCTCCCGACCGCCCAGTTACCCATACCCCCCCCACCCACTTGACCTAAAAAAACGAGAAACCCCGAACCCCGGGTCGCCCATGCGCCCCGAAAAATCTGGCAGGGCAACGCAACACACCGGCGACCGTTCCCTCTAGTATGGCCGGGCAGTTCAGCTTATACGCCTATCTCAAAGAAGTCACGTGGATGGAACAACGTCAAGCAGACTGTGACATCAGTAGAGGTGCCCAAGAAGCGCTGCAGGGGTGGAGTCGGGCATTGCATGCAGAGCCGTGTAGGCATAAGGCCAATGGGTTGACCCTCTGGGTAAGAATAGTAGTTCAATGTCAGGTGGGCAAAACTAACAAGACCATTACGCTCTTCCCAACGTCGATTCCCAGTGATAATGTTGACAAGTATGCATTAAACATTATCTAACGCGCTGCACTCCACCATACCAAAGCCCCGTCCCATAGGCTTCACACCTGAGGGGCAAGTGAAACATTTCACCCACCTACTACTCTGTCACTGTATTATATAAACCGATGGTCTGGGACGGGGTTGGTACCAATAACCACTCAATATTTTAGGGTCAAGCTTCTTGTTGCCGCATAAACCGCTAACTAACCATGGTCCTAAGACACCATCCAAGTGGCAATCTTCCGTGGCATTTCTCCCACCACCAATAAACCAGCCAGAGGCCAGGAAGTGTCAATTATTTTCTATTTTATATATTATTAAATTATTTTATGTGTCATGCTGCTTTAGGCAAAGAGGGACAATACTAGTACCGGTCCTGTTACTTAAAAAATGTGTGGTATTTTAACTAGATATTTTCCCATACGTGGCTCAAGGTCATGGAAATATGCCAAAAAGTGTTGGTCACAAAATCATAGCCGCATCCTCACTCCCGCGCCGCTTTCTAACAACCGTGAGTGTTCTCACCATGTACAATATGTTTCAGTCTCCACATGACCCACGGCTACCTCCACCCTGGGGACCTGGTGTTAACTCCATATAGAGGAGTTCCTTAAAAACCTGAAATATCCCGATCATCACACGACCCACACAGACCCAGCAAACACCCCACCAATATGTGAAACACCCGCCCCAGAATGACTAAACCCACTGGGCTTTATACCTAACGACCCCGGCAGTCATCCCTGTGTACCCATGTTATGACTATTAGTGGAGTGCATGGAGTTTTTGGGGTGGGGTGCCGTGAACTAGGTGCGACTTCAACCATCCCGTGACACTGTTGAAAACTCTTCCCCCACAGTATGATAGATCTTCTCCATCCAGACAAGGAAGTATCGGATTCACTTCCTAGTGACCAACGAGGGCTCTCCGGTGTGCTGGTGGGCAGGGACCCGGCCCCTGGGCCACGTTCTGTGACCCCAAGTTATACAAGTGCTTCGCCGCATCTAAGTGGAAGCACAGGGGGGGGGACACCCCCCATACATAGTAATTAATCTCCCCACAAACCCCTGCTGCGCTCAACTTAATACCCACCCATACGAAGTCGCACCACCCACCAAACCAGCCCTTAACGTCCCCCCCCCGCCCCACCCTCAAGATTATTTCAAGGAATCCCACCACGAAAATCTCCCCCGATATATAACTCTCCAACCACACGTTCCACCCCCCCAGTTTCCTGGCGCCCCAAATCTAAGCATTCAAGTTGCCGCCCACAACCAACAGCCAATGATTAGGCCCGTGACTGACCCGGCCTCCTATCACGTCATAACGTGAAAATACAAGCCCGCTTGACTCGTACACATGACCATTTCCAGGGGAAGCCCCACCCCTGTGTAATTAACCCCTGTTCCGGTGCTCGTTTAGGACCAAAAAAAGACCGGCCGAAAATACCACAGAGTTGACCTTCCCTTAAACCATTTTACCACAAAAGTTGGATCGTTCCAGAGGACCCTCCGCTCCACTACCCAGGACCCCCCTATCCCCAGCCCCAGGTGAGTAAGCCACGCCACCTAATAACCGGCACCAAAAACCCTCGAGGTGTGTCCCAGGCCGGATAATGACGGGACAACTCGAGACCCCAACAGGTAAGTCGCATTCCAGGAAGACCACCCACCCCATGATTGATGCCCGCCACCTAAAAAAAACCGTGCCCAAATGCACCAGACATTTGTAACCTGAGCGCTTAAACCATTAGCCCCGCCAGTGATCCGACCCTTGCCCTTCACACGACCCATGTCATACCAGGATAATCGCCCCACCCCTATGAGTAATCCCGCCGACCAAAAAAAAAATAAACACAAACCTTCCCAAAAACCCACAGATGGGACCTGCCGTGATAGGGGCACCAGGCTTAGCCTTGCACGGACAAGGGAAAGACTAAACCCGTAGCCCCTCACCAGTATGGTACCAAGACTCCTTACGACCAGGCACTTATATCGATAATTCTAGAGGTCCAGCCCGTTATAACCTGGTCCAACTCGGTCCAGGACGAGACTATAGTCAAGACCAGTATTCAACTGAAACTAACTGTTGGTTATGAAAGACGATCCTTATCCGGCACTAATTTTTTAATCTTTTTGTACCGACAGGTTATATGGTCATCATACAGCGGTAACAGGACAGATATAGTTACATTTTCCGATGTTTATAACTAACATGGAGGATGAAAGACGTCCAT
The DNA here is from genome assembly GCA_025379985.1 of Phyllomedusa bahiana. Taxonomy (NCBI): domain Eukaryota; kingdom Metazoa; phylum Chordata; class Amphibia; order Anura; family Hylidae; genus Phyllomedusa; species Phyllomedusa bahiana. Next base: position 90,858 of record JAODAL010009062.1, read on the forward strand.
TATTCGCACTTTTTATAATTCTGGTGGATCAAGCAGGATTGGTTGGCTCCATAGCAGCGTTCCATCCTGGACCGGGATATTTCAATGTCCAGTTCAAGTAAAAGATGTTCAAATCTACAGCCAACTGCCCTTTTTTAATTATGTGTTGGGTCAATGCAGGGTTTAAGGTCATCGCTGTTGGTTGCAAGACAGGGATAGTGAAAGGTCCTGTGAATTTTTTTTCTGTGGCTTTATATAACCAAAATTTGTTGCCTAGAGAGTAGCACATATTCCATTTGACTGTTGAGGATGTTAATTTCCAGTTTTTTTTAATTCATCTCCAGTCCCTGTCTTGTGGTGTAAGAAATGGAAGGTGTTTTTTCCTCTACCCATAGACTTTAATGGTCATGCGTCGATAATCTATTATCGAGACAATCGATATCTTTAGATAATTGCCGATATCGACAAACCGAACCCGGATGACGATAGATCAATGTAATGATCGCGTCAGGCACAAGCACTTCCGGCTGACCCCCACCAATCCCGTGACCCACCCACCACAACACCCGCAGGCACCAGACAACCCAACCCTACAATCCCCAGGGCAGTCAACAGGGCCTGACGAGTCCCCTGCCCCAACGACAATACCACAAAAAACAACTGTCTATTCTCTATACGTCAAAATCCCTCCCCCCTGACCTAGTCACATCCCTAAATGCATCCGATCCTTGGTCAAGCCCATACCCCACCCGTTCCTGCATCCATACATCCATCCCACCCCACTCCATGCCCTCAAACTTACCAATCCTTACCCCCAACTCACCGTCCCGTTAAGGTACGCCGCACAGTGCCCAAGACCAGTTAGCGATTCCCTAACATAGCAGAATTCACTACCCATAGCGCAAGTTATTCGGGACAGCACCAGAAAGTGTAATAGAAAGTTTCTGAACTATTCATACTACCATGCTTTAAAGCATAGGCGTAACAACGAAGCTATTTTGGGCGCCCCTGGTGCAAAAAGTGAAATGGGGCCCCCTCAGTATACCAAGCGGCCATTACAATGCTGGTGGTCTAACTTATGTAGCAGGAGCGGCTTTAATGGGCACCCGTACAGGGCTGCTGGGCCCCGGAATGCGGACTGTCACGTCACCCCGCGCGGTGTGCACGAGCAACCCGCCTGAAGCACCGCCCCTGATATCAAGGGGTTGTCTTACTAAAGCATGCACGCAAAACAGAACCCTGCACTAGAGCCCCACCAGACCCAATGCTATCTGGTATGTCCATCAACAGGTCCTACCCTTATCCTACATATCCCCACTTTGTGGTAAGGGCTGCAATCAGACTCTTCCAGGATCCCTCTATAGCTTTACAGATAGTATAAATCACTCCCTGATACGGTGTCACGCTGGTCGCTATAGCTAAAGACATGGTGTCCTCTAGCAGCACCATCACTGCAGGCTATATAGAAGCCAGTAAAATCCATAAAGCTGAAAACTGGACTGATAGAGTTGAAACCCAGTAGTGAGACAACCCCTTAAGGATATGTTACACAATCAGCTAAATAGCGGGCATGAATCAGTATGGGCCGCAATGACGCTGGGTGATTTGGGAATTGTGCTGATCGGCGGCGCGGGGGATCAGGCGGCCCGCCGGCCCCATAGAACTGAAAAGTAATTTGACACAGTCCACTTATCTCACCCGTCGCGTTACAGTCCGTCGTATTGTACGAGCGGGGAGAGGAGGCGTAATCCTTACTTCTCTATGAGAGCTATGGATTACCGTAATTATTCGGCACATTTCCCTGCGTATTAAGTGCAGTATGCCGCGAAATACGTGCCGAAATGCGCCCCAAAATAAGCCGTGTGAACATACCATTAGGCTTTTGCAACTAGTAACTCACAGGTAGTTGATAAATGTGTGATCAGAGGGGGTCAGAAGATTTGGATTTCCACTAATCAGCAAATGGGCATCCCAAGTCCTTGCTTGATTTCAGTGTGAAGAAGAGGAAACAACATGTGCAATTCTGCCCAAAAAGAGCCTCATAATATGGAGTGGCCCCAAATCCTCACTTGAATGGAGTGCAGGTCATACATAGGTGATAAATGTTATTGGTGGGATGACCCTCTTGTGTTTGTAGCACAAGAGAAGCCCTTTATTTTGCTACCGTACATTGTGCAGTATTATTATGATGGATTGTTATACACCGGGACACATGCAGTGCACAGAGTTAAATTTTTGGCTATATAGCAGGTAATATAAATCAGAACACTGGGTCTGATTTGTTTCCTATTACTGAAGGCCTTTTCGGTAACATGACTTAAATGGCTTGGTGAATTTGTGTAAGAAAAATATTGTACTAAAGTCTAAATTACATCTCAATCAACGTTAAAAGACGTTTGACATTTCTGTTTGATTTATGTATTAACCTTTACATCTAATAGTCTAACATTTTCTGTTTTCGCCTGTTCTTTATAACTCAGTAACCTCAAAGCTCATTGTGAGCAGCGGACGAAGCTAATTATGTTTTTCTGGCATGATCAAACAACTGGAGCTCTTGATCCTGTTTCTGTGACTGGTAAAAAGGTACAGGGGATAAAACTCATGATGCAAGCAGGGGATAAAACTCATGGAACAAACAGGTCCTAAGTCCGGGCATTTATTTAACCCGTTCCAAACACAGCGATTTTTAGCAACAATGGGCCTCATTTATCAAATCTGTCTAGCAGTAAGACTGTCTTTGTTGCCCATGGCGACCAGTCAGAGCTCAGCTTTCATTTTTTCTGCTCTGATTGGTTGCTATGGACAACAAGGACAGTTTTACTGCTAGACAGTTGTCACGGGTGCCCATGCCACCCTCTCTCTGGGTCACAGGCGTATCTGTGCCCCGCTGGCGAGCGGCGCCGTAACCCGCATGTCAGGTCGCAGGCGCGCTCGCTCTACTGCTCTGTTCCCCACTCACTTACCTGGCTGCGCTCCTGTCGATGCCTCTGTCTCCCAGCACGCGTCCCCGCTCCCTAGGGCGCGCGCGCGCCGGCACTGTTGAGTTTAAAGGGCCAGCGCCACGGTAATTCCCTATCACCGGGCACGGACCCTATTTAAAGGGGTTTTGCCAGGACGTGCCTTATCTGCTAAGAAGCAATAGTAAACAAGCCACGCTGAGCTGAGAGAGCCAGAGAAACAGCCAGAGCACAGAGCCGTGCATAAGGGATTGTGTGAAATGTTCACTCAAATAATCGAACTACAACTAGTGGATTCTGTATACAAAACACCTTTTCTGCACAGCAGCTTGAAAGCTTCTTCATGTTCTCTGTCATCAGATAAAGCAGGGATCTACTCAGATAATCACACTACAACTAGTGGATTCTGTATACAAAAGACAACATATTTCTACCCGGTTTCTAGCCTTGAAAGCTTCGTCAGCTCCCTTTCATCAGATAAGAAGTGTTCTCTGCGCAAGCTCGGCCAGCAGCTCTTGTCAGGTCGTATCTAATAGAAGCTTCTAAGTAACTAAGGGCAGGTAAGGCAGCCTGTAGCTCTCTCAGGCTGCAATTTTTGTAATCACATATATTTAGAAAAGTGATTAAATACCCATTTTGGAGGATCCCACGTCAACATTACATCGTGGAAAAACCCCTTTAAGCCTGCCCTTTCCTGATCCCCTTGTCGGATGTTTAGTGCCTAATAGTCTACTGAGAAAGCGTTCCTTGAATCTTCCGTTATACCGTGTACTGTACCACTTGCCTCCGTCACTCGACCACGAACCATTGCCGCCTGTCCTGACCTTACCGCCTGTCCCCGACTATGTCTTGCCTTACGATTTTTTTCGTCGCTACAACTTGGCTGCCACCACAAGCAAGTCACGTCAGGGGTAACGACCTGATAGAATCCCGCCGCAGCAAGTCCATCCCGCTTTGCGGCGGGCTCTGGTGAATACCGGGACCTACTTAGATTCCGCTCCCTGGCTTGGCCCTTACCATCGCTTGCGGTGGTCCCGTGGACCCATCGTTACAACAGTTTTGATAAATGAGGCCCAATGCATTCTCTTTTCTTGTCCCCATGTTCCAAGGGCCATAACTTTTTTATTTATTCACGTACACAGTTGTTTGATGGCTTTTTTTTTTTTTCTTTTTTTGCAAATTTTTTTTTTTTTAAAGTCAAAACAACCACCAGCAATCTAAGATATGTAGATGATACAAATCTGCTGGCAGAGGGTGAAAATTACCATAAAGCTGAAAGAATAAAGCAAGATGACGTGACTTTAAATAAAGGGGTATTCTGGTTCTGTTGATTAACTTCAAACATGTAAGCAAAGGTAAATAAAGACTATTGCAAAATACATTGCTTTTCTGATTTTGCTTCTCTTCAGAGTTAGGGACAGATCTTATCTCCCACTTTTGTACACATGCTTCACTAGCTACAGGCCACCTCTCTCTGTTGTAACAGGCTGCAGCATGGCTGTGATGGTGATATTGCTCCCTGCTGTGTTTCTTATCTGAAAGATGGAACTTGTTTACATTACTCACTTAAAAGGCTTAACTCTTTAGAGCTCTGTAGTCCTGTGCCCTGCTGTTTACAAACCTTCAGCACTAATGTCCCTCTAACAGAATCAGCTAGGAATAGCAGAGCTGATATGCAATCACTGCTGTAGAACCATCCACTCACCAGGAAGTGAGCCTGAAGCTGCTTGTGGCTGTATGAAACATTATTGGGGAGACAACTCCTTTAAACAGCAAGTAGCCCTAATCATGATGACCCCCAAGGAAGAAATCGACATAGAGATCAACATTGATAAGATAGAAGTGGTCTACAGCTTGGTATTTCTTGGATCCCTCATTGATCACAGTGGTAGCTCATCAGGAGAGATCACGCGTCAATTTGCACTGGAGCATACAGACATGGCGAGCATGAACCAAATCTGGAAGTACTTGGAGGTCTCCGTTACCACTAAACAAAGAATAATCATTGCCATTATGTTCCAGGTCATAATATATGGCTGTGAGAGATGGACGCTCACGAAGCCAGACAAAATGGATGCTTTTGAGTGGAAAAGACTTCTACGAATCCCATGGACAGCTAGAAGCCAAAAAATTGTCCCTGGAAGGCAAGATCACCAGACAGAAAGTGATCTATTTTGGCCGTGTAATGAAGGCAAATTCATTATAAAAGGAGATGCTACTCAGGAAGGTTAGTGCTAAAAGGAAACGGGAGACCAAAGGCCAGTTGGTTGGGGACCATCAAGAATAACATGGGAAAGAAGCTGTCAGACACAACTGAATGAATAGAAGATTCCAGTAATACTAGATTTATAAATTTTTTATATGTTACTTTATAAAAATGTATAATTTTTGGTTTATATCATTGTATAATTTGGTTTATATCACTTTTTTCTGTTACCACCAATTTATTTTATATTTACATAGTTGTAGCTGTGTGAGGGTTCGTCTTTTGGTAAAAGACCTTTTTGTTGATACCAGTTTGGGCTACATTAAGGTATTTTATCCCCAGTAGAGATGTGCCCAAATGACAGCAGTCTTTTTAAGGGTCCGTTTACACGACCCAGGACAAATACCGGTCGGAAATCCCGACCAATATTTGCTCTATTTAAGGGCCGTGCACACGGCATGCAGGGCTGCGGCTTTTCTCCACGGTTTGCGGATCAATCCTTCCCCCTTCGCACCGACATGTTCATGTTCCGCCCGAAAACCGGGCAGAATAATGTACATGTTTAGTGTTTTTCGGACCGCCGGCGGTGTTAAAAAACCATGTGCCGGAAAATCCGTGCATAGGTTTTCCATTTAAGTCTGTGTAAAAGGTTAACACCCGGTTTACAAACCGCTTTCAAAACCAAAAACCGTCTGTAAAACCGGGTGAAAACCCGGACCGTGGGGACAAGCCCTAAGATGAATAACAGCAGACTTTATTTGTCCAATCTGCAAAAACAGGACAACAAAACGAAAAGGCTTGCTTCAGCCAAAATAAATACATGAAAACTGTTTCTGCTAGATACCACAGTACTGTGCATCTCCTTCCATGGTTAGGGGAACCGCATTCAGGTCTCAGTCCTCAGGGATTTCAAGGCCCAGCTTTGATTCTCACACAAGTACTTACTCCATTGAGCTCTCACCTGACCCTGCTGACCTTTTATAGGCCTCGTAAGCTCTGGCCTGGAATGTGGGAGCACTCGTCCCACCCAGCTCTTTTGACTGCTCCAGTAAAACCCCGACCTGGATAATGGCAGCCATGCTAATAATATAAATGTGTGTCTCATTGGCCTACTGCCGCTGACACCAGAAATAATGGGACCTTACCTCACCAAATTCAGGCAGATCGGTGAAACATCTCATCCATCCACGCTTTTGGGGAAGGCCAGGAAAGTAAAAAAATATTGGCATGAGGTATATATTTTTTACAGTTTTCACCATCAGATCAAGCTTTTATAGATGCAGTGGCACTAATTATGCTTCATTTTTTAAATTGATTTTTATATAATAAATAGGGAAAGGTGGGTGTTTTGAACTTAATATGTTTTTATTTTTAAAAAATGTTATTACTTTGGGCCAGTTTACATCTGCATTAGAGGTTCTGCTTTCCACCTCCATTGTAGATTCTTTCAAAAACGTAAAACATGTTGCAGCGTGCTACACAATTTTGTCTGTTAAAAAGACAGACATTTTGACGGACATCCGATAGACGCATTGAATACAAATACAACATCATAAAACGGGTCTGAACACATATCTGCGACGGAGATTCCAAACTTAATTTTTTTTTATCCGCTGTAAGGGATCAGCTCAGGGGTTTGGAAACCAGGGGGTTTCCCTTTAGCTCTTTTTAAATGGTAGGCTTTTTTTTCGCCTTGATAAACGCACCAAAAACTAGGCTTAATTCAGCCAAAATGAGAGAAAATAAAACGGTTTAACAGTCGTGGGGGCATTACGTCTGTGTCCAGATCAGGCCTCCACCTTCCTTGTCTCCAACTGAGCCCGGCGGTAGTCTGTTCTTGGGATCTCCTGCTGCGCACACCATACTCCCCCGGGGCTCACAGCAATAAAATACACACCTCCCACCTGATTCCAGGTTTTTACATACAGCAACCAAATTGGTGGACCTGAGGATTGAGAGCGTCACCCCCCCCAACTTCGTGCTCCTGTGAAAACCAGACCCAGATACTTGTGTGCAAATTATAAAATAAAACTGTGTCAGAAACCCTACCGCCGGAAGATAAAAATTATGGTTTTCCCCTCACCAACGCCAGGGTCCTTGGGAACATATTCTGGTCCACCACAATCCCTCTTCCTTTTTACATACCCCCCCCTTCCCCCAAGGCGGGGTTCTGGGCACTTTATTATCTGCAATGCCCCCTTGGGGGGCATCGCTTACCCTGTGTTTCCCCGGGCCTTGTTCTCCGGAAGTTGAAATTTTGTAGGGCAAGAACCAGTGGGTGCCCGAGCGTTTTTTTTTCCCCTTTCTTCTTCTTAGCCTCTGAGGGGGCATGATTGACCACCAACCTAACCGCGCGCCAGTAGTAGTAAGGAGGGAATCCAGGGCCCACTTATGGAAAGGACTCTTTTCATTATCAAGTAATTTTTCTCTGCCGGGGACAGCTTCCTACTCACATAGTTCCCGGGGTTTCCCCATTTCTACCTGAGACAACACAGCCCCAAACCCCCGCATCCGAGCATTGTTGAACCAAAAATTTCCCCTGGAAAAATCGGTACAACCCAACAGGGTCCCTACAGAGGGCTGACTTTGTTTCTAAAAGGCCCCTTCGGCACCCGGGCCTTTTTAATGTGGCTGACTTGGCCCCTTTTGCGGTCGGTGGGGGCCCCGCTATTCTGCGAACTTGGGAATAAAAACCATCTATAGTCCCACAACCCCCCAGGAACGTCTGACCGTTTTTTGTTCTGAGGACGGGACCGCTTTGGATGGCTTCCCTTTTTTAAGTGGGTTTGAACACTCCCTTTCCCCCCAAAGTACCCTAGGGATTGGCTTTTTTTATCCCTATGGTGACTTGCTGGGTTAACCCCTGAAACCCCCCCTTCCCTTTAAAGCCCCAGGCGCCGAACCTTAGGCAGATGCTTTCCCACTCGTGACTAAAAAAGACTGTCACAGAAGGCTGCCGCATATTTCCTGTGGGGGCCAAACACCCGGTCCATGGCCCTTGGAAAGTGGCCCGGGGGTCCTTGTAAGCCAAAAGGATGGCTACTAGAAAAAACCTTCAGGGGGTGGAGAATGTGTCTTTCCTGGCCCCTTTGACAATGGGAAATTTTCCCCAAAACCCCCCGGTAGATCCGGGTGTGATAATCGAGCTGGACCCAGTCTCCTATCAATTCTTACCCCGGGCTGGGGGAGGCATCTACCCTTTGACACCCCATTTGTTTTCGATAACATTATAAAATTGCCATTCCCCCTTGGGCTTTGGGGTAGACACCCCCTTTTTGATTCCTCGATCCCCCAGGGGCCCAAAATCCTTTGGACCTCTTTGCAATGATCTTCTGCGAGCCTAGGCACCCCATAGGGTTTTAAAAGACTCTTACCCGTGGGTCAATTGTTATCTTGCTCAACTGGTGGTTTGCCTGGGGTTTTTGTAAAAAATCTTTATTCTGTAGGAGAACTGTTTAATGTGCTTTTTAGACGGGGACAGGGTCTCTGCCATTTAACCTTCTAAGGTGGTGTCCGTTGGGCCAAAGGGCACAGAGCTTCTAGAGGGTTTTTCCCTCTTTCCGGGGGTTTTAAAAAATTCAATGATACATTTTTGGGAGGGCTTTCCCCCTGTCGGGGGGGGGGTAACCCTGTAAATTACTTCGCTCACTTTTTTGACTACCTCAATTTCCCTTGCCTTTTGCGAGAAACTTGCTTTCACTGTGGGTACCAGCACCAGAAAACCTGCATTTGGGAGTTGCTCTATTACACTTTTTACGGGTGACCCCCCCTTTCCCGGTCTCCTTGGCAACATCCAACAACCCCTTTGGGGGGTTCTGCCCTATAACAAGTCAAAGGGGGAAAACCCTTGGACGCTTGGAGCACCCCCCGATGGAAACAGCGTTGGGTGAGTATCCCCGTCTGTCCTTTTCAACTTTGTTTTAAACATGCCCCTTAGGGTCTTGTTAAAAAGTTGACCAGCCCCTTGTTTTGGAGATAAACAGAGGTGCAGGCTGGGAACTTTTAACATTTACAGAGGTCCCCCCTCCCCTGAATGAACAGGGTCCCTTTATCAGTAGAAAATTTCCCTTTGGGTTTTCCCCCCCTGGAAAAAAATCTGAAACAAATCCTTGGGTATGCCCCGGAGGAAGTATTTGGTGGGACTGCGGGGTTTCATAATTTACCCCGGGGCCCGGATTCTGATTCCTCTGGTGACTTTACGAGGGGTCCTCCCAAGTCCCTGGCAATTCTATCAAAGGCACCTCAAAAATGGAAGGGGGATCAGGGGGCTGCGGAAGTGGGGTACCGAGAGGTGATTGGTCGGGGCAGGATGGGGCAATAGTCCCGAACTTGTCGGTGAAGCCCCGGCCAATAGAATCTCTGAAGGATACTTTCCTGGGTCTTCTCTGACCCCAAGTGCCCCCCTAACACATGGGAATGAGCCATCTTCCGGTATGGTTTAGGCACTACGAGTTGTTCTACCAACCCATCCCAACGTTTTGTCACCCGATATAGCAGATCCCCGTTCATGGCAAAATGGGGGTACCTCTTTTCCACCCCGGGCTCTTGGGCCACCCCATTTACTACCACCACCACACTCCTTCGGGCTTCTCTCAACGTCTCATCCCGGAGTTGGGCCGACCCAAAGTTTTCCCGGAACACCTCTAAATCAGGGACTACCTCGTCGGGGGTTTCCTCCTCATTGTCCTCAATTAACATAGAAACGGGAATCCCCAGGTCACCCTCTGGCTCAGTCCCCGCCGGGGTGACCGCACCCTGTAGGGGCTCCTGACTAGGCGAGGGGGTCCGTGGTAGTGTCCGTTCCCACAGAGGCCAGAACAGAGGAAAATCCCGTCCGATTATAACGTCATACATTAATTCTGGGACCACCCCTACCTGGTGGGACCTAACTCCTTTCTCTGTTTCCATGGTCCCCTGGGCCACTGGGTAACCCTTAGTGTCACCATGAATACAGGTAACACCTACTCTCCTCCCTGGGATCAACTCATGTGTAATAGAGGCGGAGAGGAGCATAACCAGACTCCCTGAGTCCAATAGTCCTGACCAAAGTCCCATTGACCGTCAGTTGGCAGAACTGGGGGCCCTTCTCCGTGCAGGGGACTGCGCCACATGTGGTGTGAGCAAACAGCGACGAACGCGTCCTGTCGAGCAGTCCATGGGTTCCGTAGTATGGGGGCACTGGGATACCCTATGACCTGGGGCATGGCATCCCCAACAAACCACTTCCCGGGGCTCCCCCTGTTTCAAGTACTCTTTTCTCACCCTGCCTTTAGGGCGACCTTGCTGAGGGCTCTGTTGTCCTGGCCTCTCGGAGTCTCTCGGGCTTTCCCAGTAGACAGACTTTCGACCCCCTGCAGGGCCTCTGGAGTTCTCAGGAGTGTGAAAACGTTCCACCAAGCCCACCAGACTATCGACCGACCAAGGGTCCCTTTGTGCCACCCAGGTCTGGATAGGTCTGGGTAGCGAATGTATGAACCGATCCATGACTACTCATTCCACCATCTGCGCTGGGGTACACACATCCGGCTGCAGCCATTTCTGCACCAGGTGTAACAAATCAAACATCTGGGACCTGGTGGGCTTGTCCGTACAATAAGTCCAGTGGTGAACCCTAAGGTAAGGTAACCCCAAGTCGTGCCAGGATTTCTGCTTTCAACTTTGGATACTCGTTAGCATCCTGGAGGGCAAGGTCACAATAAGCCTTTCGGGGTTCTCCGGTTAGAAAAGTGGCTAAGACCTCTGCCCATTGACTTGGTGGTAGCTGTTCTTGGTTAGACAACCGCTCAAACCCGGTGAGGTAAGTCTCGACGTCCTCCTCCAGTGTCAGTTTTTGCAACGCTTCCCTCACGCTCCTTCTGGCATTGTGTGTGTCGCTAGTCACTGGAGGTGCTGGCTTTTCCTGGGCCTGTATATCCTGGGTCACCCATTCAATCAGCAACCGGTTGGTTTCCTGCTGAGCCCTCATGGCTTCCATATGAGCTTGCTTGTTGTTGCTGTGCCATGAGTCGCTGCTGCTGTGCCATGAGTTGCTGCTGCATTTGCAGCGCCTCTTTATGGGTCTGCTGCTGTTGAGCCATGGCTTGCTGCTGCATTTGCAGCGCCTCTTTATGGGTCTGCTGCTGTTGAGCCATGGCTTGCTGCTGCAGTTGCAGAGCCTCTTTATGAGCCTGCTGCTGTTGTGCCATGGCTTGCTGCTGCACTTGTATAGCCTCTTTATGGGTCTGCTGCTGCTGTGCATTTGCTTGCACTAGGTGTTTAATTAGTTCCTCCATGGAGGCTGATGTAGTGGAGATCTCAGTTGCGGCCTTAACCCAGGACATTACTATGTCCGAACAAAAACCACCAGCAGCCACACAGTCTCTCTAGCTCAAAACCGTGCCTCTTAGCTGTAGAAAAATTTAGGCATCCGACCCTTTAATTGTCCCTGCTGTACGTTCTATGCACTGTTGCATGCACCACAACTTGTGCCAGAAATGCCCATTGCATACCTCCATCAATTGTAAGGGATCGGCTCGGTGGTAGGATAACACAGGACCAGTCCTTTAGCTCCGTTTAAATGGTCAGGCGTTTATTTCAGCCTTAGATAAACAGCAACATAAACGTAGGCTTAACTTCAGCCAAAATGCAGAGAAAATAAAACAGGTTTACACAGTCCGTGTGGGACACTTACAGTCCTGTGTCCAGATCAGGCCTCCAGCCTTCCTTGTCTCCAACTGAGACCGGCGTGTAGTCTGTTCTTGGGATCTCCTGCTGCGCACACCAGCACTCTCCCAGCATCACAGACAATCAATCACACCCTCCCACCTGATCTCCAGGCTTACATACAGCAACCAAACTCTGGCCTGGACCTGAGGATGTGAGAGCAGTCACCCACCCAACTCTATGACTGCTCCTGTGAAAACCAGACCCAGACTACTTGCTGTGCAAATATACTAACAATAAAACGTGTGTCAGCAACCTACTGTCGCCGACAGATGAAATTACTGGTTTTCACCTCACCAACGCCAGGGTCCTTGGTGACACATATCTCTGGTCCACCACAATCCCCTCTGTCCTCTTACACCCCATTAGGGTATTGACTACTGGGAAACGTATTGGAGAACAGTGTACAATTATCGTTCTCCTCTTACATGTTGTTACAGGTGTAATAGATGGAGAAAGATGGCATACCTAGGGATCATCATTAGGTTCCCAGCTGTCTTGACAACTGGTTGGCACTGCACAAGCATGGAAATCTGTTAAGGATGGGAGGACACCCTACCTGTTAATGGCTTAGATGCTGTGAATGTTTTGACTCCAATTCATGTAATCACCCTCGGGTGATTACATGAATTGGATTTTATATGGATTGTGATATCCTATGCGCCCGGCACTGATGTGGTCTTTTTCTACTAGTGAGCCGAGCAACTTTTTATTGGTGAATGTATTGACTTTAGTAGTTAAATGGCTGGGATTGAAGTTTTCCCCGATCCTGGCCACTGATAACTGGTGCCAGCTGTAAATAGGAACTGTAATATCCAAGTATGACCGGTGGAACACAGAAAGGCAAACGTTAGACTTTCTCCAAAATCCACCAACTTAGCTACTTTCACAGTCAAAATCAAGGCCCATAAAGACCACATATTTTATCGTTGTTATTTTTGTCTATTATTTCCAAAACCAGTACAAAAATATTTTAGGCCAGTGTTCCCCAACTCCAGTCCTCAAGGCCCAGCAACAGGTCATGTTTTCAGGATCTCCCACAGAATGTACTGACAATGAACAATGAAACAATTAAATCACCTGTGCAGCATAATTAAATCACTTGTGCAATGCTAAGGAAAGCCAGAAAACATGACCTGTTGGTGGGGCATGAGGACTGGAGTTGGGGACCTTTGTTTTAGGCAATATAAACATTAGTTTCAACTGTATAAATATAAAACCTGTGTTACGTCCATGGGAATTACTGAGTCTTTGCAAAATCCATTTATGAATCCGTATTAGTCCTCCAATGCAAGGTGGTGTAGCCTGCAGAACGCCTGCTTGAGAAAAGAGGTTTGGCCTTCAAAACATCGCACCTGGCGGTCAGCTATCTCCATGGCTGTTACACTTGTCTATTATGATCTGGACTAATACAAATTTACAAATGGATTTCACGAGGACGCAATAATTCCCATGGACGAATAACAGGTTTTATATTTATACAGTTGAAATTAATGTTTAAATTGCCTAAAAGACTTTTGTACTGGCTTTGGAAATAATAGATAAAATAACAATGATAAAATATGTGGTCTTTATGGGCCTTGATTTTGACTGTGGAAGCTGTAACCAGGAGCCAACACCTGTTATAGATTGAACAGACTTAGATCCTGAGAGATTCCATATTTCCTTCTGTCAGGTATGTCAAATGTCAGGAACTGGTTAAAGAAATAACCCAAATGGTGTTTCTTCATCTGAGATATTTATTGCATACCCACAGAATAAAAAATCTGATAGATATAGGTCTCTCATCTAGGACCCCCGATCTTTTTGGTAAATGTGAGTAATTGTCGAAAAGAGCTGGGCAAGCTTCAAACTGCATCTCCCATATACTTGGATGGAGAAAGGCAGGACATGTACTGAATGCCGCAGCCTATTCTAGCAGTCCAGGCAATAGGGAACATTTTTACAAGCTGGTTTAGGTGATGGGCTCCCTTGTAGATAAATAGTTGCAGGCTGTGCAGCTGAACAGAAGTTGTTCCTTTTCTTTTTCACACTACAGTGACACAATTACTTTGTAGAGTTACAGTCTCTTTATTACAGCACAGTGCACTTAGTGGTTGTGAAACTCTCTAGGTGGCACTATGTGCTTAAATGTACTGGAACAAAACTTGAACAGTGTTTAGCAAACAGTAACTATACAGTGGCAGGTCACTGTTCGCGACACTGAAGCCAGCGTTCCTTCACAAAGACCTAAGGGACAGTGTTAACTTCAAAAAAGACAAAAAAAAGTGCTGGGAATCCAGTCTAAACAGTCTTCAAAGAGTAACGCCATAGAAAAAGTAGTTGGCACTCACCGCTGAATATGTTGTTTTTGTATTGCTGCACCTGTTCCTCGCAGCTCTTTGGCAGCCAGCACTCGGTTACCGCCCGGAATCCAAGACTTTCGGCTGAAGTCCATACATACAATCCAACATAGTACAAAGTGGAGACCAGCGGAATAAAGTGCAAAAGCAATATGCTGCATTTATTGCGACATATGCACAGGGGGTACACTAATGCCAACGCATTTCGGGCAAATGCAAGCCCTTGATCACGGCAACAACTTATCACAAACAGTGCTCGTTTAAATAGTGCTCATGGAATGTTTGTAATGGGAGGTCCTAAAGACTCCTCCCTTCTTACGTCATACCTTTCTGCTAAAAACGTATATAAATAGCACACGTACATACTATCCTATACTTATAATATTTACTCCTGAACATTGATATCTATTAATATATATAGGCCAGGTCGTTCCTATAATTCATGCCTTGGGGCACTCTCGTTCCCAAAATGTGGATCCATTGGGCCTCACGCAAGCGCACTCTCCGTTGCCAATCTCCGCCGTTATGTGGTTTTTCCACTTTCTCAATGGCAAAACAGAGAAAGGTATCTACTTCGCCTGCGTGATGATCCACAAAAATGCCAAACCGCCCCGGAATGAGAAGCTCCGTCTCTTTTTATACTTGCTAAGTGTTCAGATATTCTTGTTTTGAATTTACGTATACTGCTACCAATATATGTTTTGTTACATGCGGTGCATTGTATATTGTAAATTATGTGGTCACTTTCGCAGTTAATAAATCTTTTGTAGCATATATTTTACCTGTACATTTATCATTAGCGAAATTAATTCTTTTTTGAGTATGTTTACATATACTGCACCGTTGTTTACCACAAGAGTAGAAACCCTTTTGTGTAAGCCAATTATTTGTTTTTATTTTACTTAAATAGGTACTGGGAGAAATTAAACTACCTATTGTTTTATTTCTTTTTGAAACCATAAATATACCTTCATCTCCGATCTCTGCCAAAATTGCGTCCTGTCTTAGGATGTTAATATTTTTTAAAAAAGCTTTTTTTATTTGTTCATAATCACTGCTAAATGGTGTAGAAAAAAACACTCCTCTTTTGTGTTTGCCTTCTTTATTCCTACCCCCCTTTGTGAGTAGCAAATCTTCCTGTGTTAGACCTGAGATTTTCTTTCTAGCTACTGCCAGTTGTTTCTTGGAGTAACCTCTCTTACTGAGTCTGTCTTCCACTATAGATAGTACCTCCTCACAATCTATTTCTCTTGTACAGGCTCTACGAGCCCTATAATACTCCCCATATGGGATAGCATCAATTGTATGCAGTGGATGACAGCTATCAGCTCGGAGAACGGTGTTTCCACTAATAAGTTTTCTATAAAGAGATGTAGTCACTCTAGATTCTATATTATCACCATTGAGTAAGAGGTCCAAAAAGGATATTTGATTCTGATCACAAGAAAACGTAAAACGTAGGTTAAGATCATTGTCGTTTAAGTAGGCAACGAAATCTGGTATGGACGTCACATCTCGACCACATACTAGCAGGCGGTGATCGATGTAACGCCCATACCAGACTATATCCTGTGCAAAAGGGTTATACAGACCGTAAATGGCGTGGTGCTCCCACCACGCCATAAATAGATTAGCCAGGGACGGCGATGCAGTAGCCCCCATAGGTACCCCCAGTAATTGAAGATAGGATTGCCGATCAAACTTAAAAAAAGTTATTGTGCAACATGAAATCTATACCTTAAAATAAAAATATTTTTAGTTCTTCACTGTACCCACTATTATTTAAATGATATTCTACGGCCTTTCTTACAAGGTTCTGAGGGATACTGGAATACAGACTGGAAACATCCAGACTGAACCATGACATTTTTTTTTGACCATTTAAAGCTGGTGAATACCTTAAGTACTGCTGTACTATCTTTTATCTACCCTGGGGTTTTTTGTACTAGGGGTTGAAGATGAAGATCTATCCATTTGTTGAGAGGTGATGTAAGACTGTCTACACTAGACACTATAGGACGCATACTAGGGGGGAATATTTCCTTGTGCACTTTGGGAACTCCGTAGAAAATAGGAGTTTTGGATTTTCAATAGTTAGTTGTTTTTTTTGGGTTTCCGTAATGGCTCCTATGCTTATCCCTTCCTCCAATAACTTATTAAGTTTCTCTTTTATAGTATTGGTGGGATCTGCTGTTAATTTACGATATGTCTGTTTATCTTCAAGGATACCTGATATTTGTTTCTCATAGAGTCCAGAGTCCATCACAACAGTGGTTCCCCCCTTGTCCGCTTTTTTTATAATAAGATGACCTTTTTTCAAATTTTTAAGGCTAAATATTCAGAATGTGTTAAGTTGAATTTTTTTTCTTGGTTTTTCCTTTATCTTCTGAAATTTTTCTCAGATCCCTTTCCATGGTCGCCTGGAAATTATCCATGGCTTCCACACGGGATTTAAGCGGATAAAAGAGGGGATTACCACTCCTGTAACGGACTCCTTCATCTTCTCTTTGATTTACTTCCTCAGTTTGCAATTCTTTTAAAGACATAAGAGTCTGCTGTTCATTGAACATTAGGCCCTCGTATTCATTAACATATTCTTGCCCTGTTCCTACAGATTCTAATAATTCTTCCTTTTTCTCTTTATCATAGAAAAAACGTTTGACCGTAAGGGTCCTAACAAATTTATTTATATCCAATAAGGTATCAAAAAAATGAAAATTTGTGGTTGGTGAAAAATTAAGACCCTTATCCAATACTTTTAACTCATTAATAGTCAAAATAGTAGGTGTTAATACTACAATACTGTTGAACTCTTCAGTTTCTTTATTGTTAGTTATTTCTTTCTCGTGGTTCCCTTTGTTCTTTTTGCTATGGTGCTTCCTGCCTCGTCTTCTCCGTTTTTTGTTTTCTGTTGACTCTTATTATCTTCTGCTCTTTGTTCACGGGATATATCCCTAATTGTAGATCTGTCAATGGATGAAGTTTCTGACTCAGATGTTGCTGTTTGTCCATATTCTACATCCGAAAAGCTGACCTCTTTGCGTCCTCTCCTTCCTCTGTAAGGTTTTCTTAAAATAGATCTAGGTCTTCTTTCAGAACTCCAGTTGTAAACTCTGTTGTTTTCATAATCCTGATAATCTCTCTGATATTTAGTTTTTTTAATTTCCATGATTGTAGATTCTAACTTGAATACAAGCTCAAATAGAAACATTCCTCTAAAATATAACTTTTAATAGTACTACCATAAAAAATACAGTTAGTATTAAAAATTCAAACCACAAAACATAATATGGAAGGTGTAGGAGAATGCCCAGGGAGTCAATAGTAGTAAATACCTAAACACCCCTATAAAGGACACCTAATACCCCTCCGTTAGAACGATAGGGAACCCCCCCGAAAAGGGCGACCCGTATGCTGTCCCAAAATAAGCCCTAACAGTCCCTAATAATTCAAATACAATGGACATACAGTCTAAGGGTAAGTGAAGATATGAACAGCACATTCACATGCATATATATAAACTCCCAGGACCTGACACCTAATATAGCGAACAAAGTCCTAGGATATTCCCCAGACGCTGCGTTTCGTCCCAAAATCTCGGGGAACTATCTACAAGGGGTAAAAAGGGGAAAAAGAGTGAACATACAAAACACAGGTGCTGTGCTAGTTGGAATAAATACAAAGTACATTTTTGACTATAATATCACCAGTCTAGTTTGAACTAAGTCATCATGTGAAACAAACCCTCAGGTCAGGGATATAGAGAGGTAGTGTACTCCATGGTGGGCAAACGATCACACTACCCACAGCTGCACTTCTCACACACTCATCCTTTATAGAGTGTACTACCTACCATTAAATGAAGCGCCGCCCACTCCAATCTCTCTCACCACCTGTATCTTCCATAACGGTACCTGTGGAATGGGGGGAACCACTGCTGCCGCCGCCAAGTGAGCGGCGTCTCAAAATCTCCAATGCGCATGCGCGGATATTCCAAGATGGCCGATCTGGTCAAATAATTCCAATGCGCATGCGCAGGTAAAGTAAAGATGGCGCGGATCCGCCGTCCCTATCAAAGCGCGTCCTGCGGTGCCATGGTGAGTTACAGACGTTTATGACGCCAGTTTATAGATGCCGGACAATGTATAATATATGCATCTATCCCCCGTACGTCCATAGATGATAAAGAATAGATATTCCAGCTGCATTATAGGTATATGTCCACCCTTATATCATATAGTCCAAACAGCCGCACTATATCAAATTGCAACCGGGATAAATATAAATATAAAGCGCACCACCATATGGCAAATGACATAATATCAAAAAATTATATATATGCCACTATATTGGCCATAGTGGACATATAAGACTATAAGCAAGCATTCCCCATTAATACTGGGTACCACATAGATAGCCAGTGTGATGATATTATAGAGAGATATACCAGAGCATATTAGCATATAAGGGCAAAATACCCAAGGATAATCCATGCTTTTGAGCAGGACAGTAATTTACAGTCAACTTAAAAAATGATCCCAACACATAGGTGGCACCAGATTAACACAGAAAGCCAGCAGAATAATGTGAATTTACACACATAAACAGTTTTAAAGAAAGCAAGAAAAGGAGTGATTCATTTAAACCATGTGGGTACACACTATTCAACCTATAAATCCACTGCGTTTCTCTTTGGAGGATCAGTTTGTCCCAATCACCTCCACGTAAGGGTGGTCGGACAATATCGATGCCCCTAAAATTGTAAAAACATTGTTTTTCCCTCCATGTTTATCCCAGACGTGTCTAGCAATGGGCATATTCATATGTCTCTTAACATCACTCACATGTTCACCTATTTCTCCGTTTGAACTCACGTTTGGTTTTACCCATGTAGTTCATACCACACGGGCAAGTAGCCAGGTCAATCACACCTGTTGATGTGCAATTAATAAACCCTCTGATGGTATACTTTTTAGCATCATCATTAGTACCCTCAAACTCCTTGCAGATAACAACCAATGGGCAGAATTTACATTTACCGCATTTAAAGCACCCATTTGGTGCCTCCCCCCCTCCTGGTTTTTAAATTACTTAGCCCCGCCTTGGCAATTTGGGAGGGGGAAAGGAGCAGAAAGAGACAGACAAGTAGGGATGCACGACCCCTAACTATCAAATTCCAGGCTTTACTAAGGCTTGAAACAAAGGTACTGTTTTAGGCAAGCTCCTTAAGGTTTTTTTTTGGGTATCCCCCTCTTACTAAATCTTTCTCTCAGGTCCGAAGCTTGTTCTCTAAAGGTACCCACGTCAGAACAGTTTCTCCTAAGGCGGAGGTACTGCCCCCGCGGGATCCCTCTAAGTAAGGGTCTCGGGTGACAACTCTCCCACCTGAGAAGACTGTTAGTAGACGTGCTTTTTCTATACACTCTGGTATTGAGTGTGTAGTCCGGATTTTTAGAGATACTCAAATCCAAGAATGGTAAAGTGAACTCATTCCATGTATAGGTGAATCTTAGTCCTATGTTGTTATCATTTAAGGACTCAGCAAAAGTTTCAAAAGATAGTCCATCACCCTTCCATAGAATGAAGATGTCATCAATGAACCGGGTCCACATTATGATGTTATTGGTCCATTTATCATTCTCATCATTGAATACCATTGTGTTCTCCCACCAGCCCAGGAACAAATTTGCATATGTGGGAGCACTAGGGCTCCCCATTGCGGTGCCCCTGAGCTGGTGGTAGATCTTACGGTCAAATAGAAAGGTGTTTCTTTCTAGAGAGAATTTTAGTAATGACAGAATGAGCTCACTGTGGCGTTTAAATTGGATACCCCTGGACTCCAGGAAATAACCTATTGCCTTAAGACCTTCTTGATGAGGTATCGAGGAGTAGAGTGCCTCTACATCTATACTACAAAGTAGTGTATCATGATCTATCACAATGCGCTCCAGTTTCTGGAGTAAATCAGAGGTGTCCCTAATGTATGAGGGTAAAGTAGTTACAAAGTCTCTCAAATTCTTGTCGACATAGATGCCAAGATTCTGAGTCAGACTGCCTATTCCGGAAACAATGGGTCTCCCCCTAAGAGGGGTTGTTCCCTTGTGCACCTTTGGGACCCCATAAAAGGTAGCCATTCTGGGGTGTTCCGGCAATAGGAAGTCGTACTCAGATTTGTTGATAAGTCTACTGGATAAAGCTTCATCCAGCAGACCTTTCAATTCAAGTCGAAACAAGGGTAGAGGATCCTTTTTAAGCACTTTGTAACACATCCTATCTTGTAATAGGTTAAGGCACATCTGCTGATATTCAGCCACATCCAGTATAACCACATTTCCCCCCTTGTCTGCTGATTTGATTATAATAGATTTGTCACTCTCTAAATCTTTTAAAGCCTGTCTTTCTCCTCTGGATAGATTGTTTGAACCCTGAGTTATTGGGTCTAGCTGTTTTAGATCTCCCATTACTGTTTCAAAAAAGGCATCAATGCACGAATAGGGTTGGGGAGGTGGCATACGAGAGCTCTTTTTGTGCAAAGTAGTGAACGGGCCCTCGCCCATAGGTCTTTCCTCCTCAGACATGATGCTACACAATGTTCTTACCCCAATAAGATCATTAGGTTCTATCCCCAAGCTTTCACATTCTCTTAGATCTTTTTTGTGAAAAAACTTTGCCCATTTCAATTTACGAATAAAGAGACTCAAATCTTTGGCCCATTCGAATTCCCTGAAATAATTTGTGGGGACAAACGATAACCCTCTCTCGAAAACTCTTCTTTCAGGTTCAGAGATGTCTCGTTTAGACAGATTAATAATCTGTAAACTATCTGTTTTACCTATTTCACATTCGTCTCCTTCCTCGGGGGATATTGGGGCAGGTGTCGATCTAAAAAAGGTCCCATGGATGGCGAGGAAGATGATGAAGACATGGATGCATTCCATGGTTTTCTACCTCTGCCTTTCTTTCCTTTACCTTTCCCCCTGTTTGCCTGGGAGAAGGGATATCTTCTCTCTGATTCTGAATGTTCAGCCTCAGAAGAAGAAATGTCCGTTTCAGTTTTCAGGTCTTCTACTGCTCTTAAATTTTGCAAGAAGGAGTAGGCCCTTTCCCCTTTTTTGAAAAACGGGGTAGATCTCTCAGAAAGAGATAATGTTTTCTTTCTAAAATATAACTCTGATGTCTCTGAATCCTATTACTAAGTTCGATCTCTCTCGTTTCAAAGTCAGGTTCAGTTTTAAATTTAAGAGTCAGTTCAGATTGTACTTTCAATTTCTCTTTGAGTCTATCAAAGTTTTTTCTCTCTTCTTCCAATAATATCTGCATAAAGCGAAGAGAAGATTCAATGGCCTCTTTCTCCCACTTCGCTATCACTGACTCAGATCTCAGCCTCTCAGCTGGTGCTAGTGTGATGCGAAGTCCCCTAGGGACTATCTTCTGTTGAATATAATTATTGAGAGATTGAATCTCCCACCATGAGGTTACATAGTCTTTATGACACCTAGTGAGATCTCTAAATGCTAATTTAATGGTCGGGGAATAGATGGGTGACAACAGTGTTTTCTCAGAAAAAACCTCCTGTGCCTCTGGTAGCCACGTGTTAGGATCAATGTTAGTAGAGATAAATCCTGCCATTACATGAAAATACCAAAACTATAAATCCACAATATCCTATAGTATATAATACCAATGAGAAATGAAATTATTACCAAAATACAAGCTCAAATAGAAACATTCCTCTAAAATATAACTTTTTTTTTTGTAACTGTATTTTTAGTCAGAAATTTTAGTTTTTCATCAATACACAAGTAAACAAGTATACAGCAGTGTCATGTATCACATCAAAAGGGCATACAAAATTATCGTGAGCAACTCCATTCAGCATACCCACCATGTCCTACATTGCAAGTGGCAGATAGCAGGGTATTATAGTGCACAGTGTCAAATAGTCAAATACCGCAGGAGAGGGCGCCAACGAGTCTAGTGAAACCCAGTAGAGATGCATATTTGCTTAAGCCTACTACGTGGAAACACATGCCCAATCCATGTCATCTGGCACAACAAGGAGACGTGCACTCCAGTGTAGGTTAGCATAAATGTGAGGAGAGACATGCTCCCACCATACCTCTTCAAAGGTAGACAACGAGCAAGAGGCCCACCAGTAAAGTATGCCTGGGCAAACCCTGGCGTCCCAAAAGCACACCTTAAGAGGATGAAAAAAAGATACTTAAGGTAATCTCTTAGGATCTTGAAAAAACAAAACAAGGA